>JAWWEY010000013.1:1007395-1024728 GCA_035582745.1 Loriotus luctuosus | reverse complement strand
GCAGTGATCAGGGATGGAGGCAGAGCACCAGGAGCCTTGTCCAGGCCCTGATGGATTTGGGATGTGCCTGGCAGTGACCCCTCAGTGAACAAAGGGTTTGGTCCCACGGGAGCAGGGCCATTCCCACCCCCTGATCCAATCAGCCATGGAGCTCAGGCTCTTCCCAGCCCTCCTGTGCTCCAGGTAAGTGGAACCCCATCAGGGAAAGGTTCATTAAGGGGTTTAATTGGGTTTAAGTGGCTCACCTTGCCCTGGCAGCACTAAGGGTATGAAGCTCTGCTCAGGCAGCAGCTTTGTGCCCCAGCAAAGCTGCTCCCACAGAGGGAGTCCCACACTCAGCCAGCTCCTAAAGCACCTCGGGGATCACTGAGTGTGGCTGCAGCTCCCCGGCCACAGCAGCACAACTGCCCCAGGCCGTTCTGGGAGAGATCAGAGAAAAGAGTGAGAAACAATTCTCATCTGAACTCACTACACCTGTTACTGTGAACCTGCAGAGTGTGCTATGGAGATTTGTTTACCAAAGAGTAGTTTCTTAATTAGCCAATGGCAGTAGTGTTATCATTGAAGGACCAGTTAGGTCCAGCTGTATCATAACTGTCTAGAAAAGCAATGAGTTTCTCAATAATGATCTATATAATAAAGAGTTGATCAGCCTTCTGTAAATCCCAGAGTCAGTGCTAATTATTGCTCATTTGGGGATGGCCTGCTGTGACAATTGCAAAGTTATGTATTGCTCTCTGTGCCAGAGAGCCACTCCCACCCCCTGTCACCCCAAACCCCAGAGCAGCCCCCAGAGCTGCCAGCTGCCTCCCTGAAGGGCACAGCAGCCTCAGGAGCCCATCTGCTGAAATTAAATCTGAAGTGCGAGTGGCTCTCTGCAGCCTTTTATCCTCCCCAGTAATTTCCTGATGTGATTGTGGGGCCAGAGGGCAGTCCCAGCACACCCACGTGAAGAGGAGGATTCCTGGCTGTGTTAATTAACTCGTTTTCCCCTCTTTGCTGGGTTCAGGGGGGTCACTCATGAGCAGCTCTGCAGGGCTGGCTCTCAGTGCACCCAGCAGTGACCAAGCACCCCGTGATGAGAAAGGGGAGAGTTCTCCAGGGCCAAGGAGAGCCCAGGCACTCAGACCTCTCTGCAGGCACAGGGGAAGGAGCTGAGGGAGGCCTGACGGGCCCTGGCCAGCTCAGCAGAAGCACCCACATGCTCTTTTCTGCATGAATGTCACACCGAGGGCTGAGCTGCTGGAGCTGGGCAGGTGAGGGCTCCAGGATGGATTCAGAATGATGAACGAATGATGAATTCAGAATGAATGATGGATTCAGAGCAGCCCTGGCCATGCTCTGAGCAGCAGCTGAGGGCTCCAGGATGGATTCAGAGCCGCTCTGAGCAGTGCATTCCCTGCTGGGCAGCTGAGGGCTCCAGGCTGGATGCTGAATGTCCATTGAGGATGGATGCAGAATGTCCATTGAGGATGGATGCAGAATGTCCATTGAGGATGGATGCTGTCCCAGCCCACCCTGCCGTGCTGGGGCTGTTTGGGGCTGGCAGAGCCCCAGCTCTCTCTGGAGCTGCCCCCAGGCCCTGCAGCAGGCCGGGCACACGGAGCTGTCCCTCCACCCCAAAGGCTCAGCCCTGCAGCCCAGGGTGCCATTGCCATGGCAATCAGCACCACACAGGGACTAAAAACAACCCCCAGCTCTGCAGAGATCATCCCAAATCATCCCCAATGAGCGCTGAGTCAGCCCCAGCCTGGGGTGTGGGTGCTGCTCCTGCTCCTGCCCAGCCCAGGGCTGCCCCCTCAGCCTTTCCTTCAGCCTGGGCCAGCCCTGCCTCTGCCCCTGACAGTGCAGGTGGGCATCACTCCAGCGTTCATGCAGGAAATCCCCTCTTTTCCTCTAAAAGCCCCAGGTTCCCCCATTCCCGCTGCATTCCCGTTTCCTGAGCAGCATCCCCCCTCCACAGCACGGAGCCCCGACAGCTGGGCCAGCTCCAGCCCTCAGAAGGGAAGCTGGGCCCTCCCCAGTGACGTGCTCCAGGTCACCTTGCCCAAATTGTGACAGAATTGCTGCAAAAGCAGCACTGGAAGCATTTCCCAGGGGATGCAGGCTGCTCGAGAGCATCACAGGAACCTCACAGAGGCCAGCAGGGCAGAGGCACACCCTGAGGAGCAGACACCCTTCCCCTTGAGTAACCCACCACTCAGACCCTCTCCAAAGCTTCATTCACCCCACGACGTTTTTTTCCACCCTAAGTAACATTAAAAAAGGGAAGAAATCCTGCAAGCAGCTTTGTATTAATCTCTGTATTCCCAACCACTTGGGAAAGGAGAAATATTCTCTAAAGAGCTCTAATAAGGCTCTTGAGCAGACATTTAAATCAATTACATCCATAAAAACAGCTTCCTCAACCCAAAACACACTCCTATCCGTAATATAGTTTTACACATAAGCCCTTAAAATAAAAAAGTCACGCCAAGGTTCAAACGTAATATTTTTATTTGTGGATAAAAATTAAGGCTCACAGTACTTTATCATTTCACAAGCAGAAAAATGTTAAAAATTGAGACTGATGGGGAATGCCCCCAATACAAATTCCTCTAATTGCTGACATGTTTTACTGAAGACTTGAGGTGAACAATTGTACAGGGCAGCTACAGGTATTGGTTTGTAAACTAGGTGCTAGATAGAACTGGTTCTGAGAAATGTGAACAGAGTGTGGTGTTTCTCTCCACTCTGGCTGTCCAGCACACAGGGGTTGCACAGAGACACCCAGAGCTGCTGGGGTGAGCACACCAACCTCTTAAACAGCCAGAGCTGCTGGGGTGAGCACACCAACCTCCCAAACACACCCAGAGCTGCTGGGATGGGCACACCAACCTCCCAAACACACCCAGAGCTGCTGGGGTGGGCACACCAACCTCCCAAACACACCCAGAGCTGCTGGGATGGGCACACCAATGTCCCAGCCCAGCCCAGCAGGGCTGCAAGGCATGGCACAGCTGCAGGCAGGGCTGAGGGGCACACACTCCATTCCCATGAGACACTGTGATTCACAGTGCAATAGTTTACACCTAGGATGTTCAGTATCCAACTTTCTGAGCTGAGGAAGGGCAGGGGGTGCTGCCCAGCTGCAGGAGCACAGAGGGGAGCAGCCCAGGGGCTCAGGGATGGTGACAGTGCACAGCAGATGTGGTGCCCAGGGTCAGGATGCAGCTCCAAGGACTTTCCCAGGGCTGCAGCTTGCAGGGAACCAAAGGCTCCTGCCAGGAGAGCTGCAGGGCTGTCCCAGGGTGTCCCAGGGCTGTGCCAGCTCCCTGCAGCCCCCAGCCCTCACTGGGAGCACATTGCACCCCTCAGCACACCAGGGACAGCCTGGGCAGAGCGCAGCAGGGGCTGGGCTGCAGAGCTCTCTGGATTATTTGCATTATTTTTAGTGATTCCCTCAGCTTTGCTTGTTTGCTGCTGTCAAGGCAACACAGCAGCCACGAGGCCGAGCCCGTTGCTGTGAGAACTGAGGGGGCTCTGCCTCTCACCAGGGATTCAGCTCCTGGCTCTGCACCCTCTGCAGTGAGACACCACCCAGAAAGGACAGCAGCTGCCCCAGCCCCTCCTGCCCAAAGCTGAGTGCACAGAACTGCCCTGGGGAGCTCCTGTGGGGTCAGCCTTACCTGCAGGCCAGGTGCTGCCCCAGCAAACAGCCCCTGTGGGTGCCAGCAGGCACAGAGCCACCCTGCAGCACAGGAATCACCAATCTCTGCCATCACTGCAGCTCAGGGAGGCTGTGACAGCTGTGGGTGCACATCACCACCCCCTTGGAAAGGAGGGGACTGACTGAGCAGCTCAGCTCAGCCTGCAGAGCCCTCCTGGAGCAGGGCTGGGGCAGGCAGAGCCCCCCACCCCAATTCCTGCCCCGTGTCCCCAGAGCCCTGGGAGCACGGCTGGGACACAGCACCTCCTCCCCCAGGGCAGAACTGCCCTCAGTGACACAGGCAAGGAAACACACTGACACCAGCTGGGCATCTCCTAGGAGCACAAACCTCCAAAGCCCATTTCCATAACGTGTAGGCAGGGAATGTAAGAGCAGGAAAATGTGTGCCACCAAAAATATAGAACAAACACTTTCAGTATGATTCCAGTTCACAAATCCAGGCAAGGGCAGAGAGGAGCCACAGCCATGAAATACTCCATGTTACTGAACAGCTCAAAGCAAGGATTTCACCCCATAACACTGCAGGGATCTCACAGCTGAACAAAACACAACTGCTTGAACTGAGGAACCAGGGATAAGAGGGGTGGGTGCACATTCCAGCTGCCCCAGTGGGGTCCCAGCAGGCTCCTGGAACCTGCCCAGCTCAGAACCCAGCTGCTCCTGTCACAGAGGCTCAGGGGATGGAAATGGCTTTGCCTCAGAGCTCCTGTCCAGCAACCATCGCCAGTTATTGCTTCACTACAGGACAGGAGTGACAGGAGGGGCTGCAGGGCTGGGCAGCTCACCCTGAGCAGGGCTCCACACCAACACCTGGGTGATCTCACAGACTGAGCTAAGCACAGCACAGCCCAAAACCCTGCCAGAGCCAACCTGCAGGACAGAAACCATCACAAAACCCTGTCAGAACCAACTTGCAGAACAGAAACCATCACGAAAACCTGCCAGGACAAAGCTGCAGAACACAAACCATCCCCAAAACCCTGCCAGAGCAAAGCTGCAGAACAGAAACCATCAGAAAAACCTGCCAGGACAAAGCTGTAGAACACAAACCATCCCCAAATCCCCTGCCAGGACAAAGCTGTAGAACAGAAACCATCACCAAATCCCCTGCCAGGACAAAGCTGCAGAACACAAACCATCACAAAATCCCTGTCAGAGCAAAGCTGCAGGACAGAAACCATCACCAAAACCCTGTCAGAGCCAACCTGCAGAACACAAACCATCACCAAAACCCTGCCATAGCAAAGCTGCAGAACACAAACCATCACCAAAACCTGCCAGGACAAAGCTTCAGAACACAAACCATCACCAGGTGCAAGGGAAGCACAGGGCACTGCTGGGACACAGGGGGCACAGCCCAGCAGCTCTGCCTTGCCAGCTGCACGCCCAGGTCTGCCCTCCTGCCAGCCCAGAGCCAGGGCTGGGAGCTCTGCTGTGCCCAGCAGGGACAGACACACGGACAGGCAGTGCCAGGAGAGGCCAGCACTGCTCCCCCTGGCTGCCATGCCCAGGAGCACAGAGCAAGGGCACGGCACACACAGCCACTCCACGACTCAACAGCACCCACCACTCCATTTGGCAAAATATTTATTTATAATAAATCCGTCCCAAAGCGGTTGGTCACAAAGAATCAACTCCTCTTACACGTCCGGGCTGTAACAATGCTCTGGGTAGAAGTAAATAAACTGCTTCTGTTTCCACAGTGTACAAAAACAAAGAGACACCGAAATGACAGGTAACAGGACACGGGGGGCACTGGAGGGGCAAAGGCAAAGCAGAGGGGCCCGGCTGGCAGCGCTGGCACCGTCATTTACCCGTACAGTCTCAGCCCTGGCTCCCCTCTGCTCCAGCAGGGCAGGCTGGCGCCCTGCAGCAGCTCCAGCCACTCTTTCACAGTACTGCATGTCAACACTGGGAATGGTTTCTGATATGGTTTAGCCTGCACACAGTACTTGGACAGGGAACAGGGAGTTACTCCCACTCCGTGGTGCCCGGGGGCTTCGAGGTCAGGTCGTACATCACCCGAGAGATGCCAGGGATCTTCTTGATCTCTGCCACCATCTTCAGCACCACCTGTGGGGCAGGGCACACACAGCATCAGGAGAACAGCGTGGGAAACAGACCCGATGAAAATCTGCCACCCTGATTTTTTAAGATTTTCTAAGCTTTCTGATGTTTGCATTCTTGTAAAGAACTTTCTCACACACTTTCTGTAAGTAACTTATTGTTTTGCATTCTTTTATAACAGAAATTTGATAAGACTGTTGGTTTGTCCAGTGTCATTGGAGAGGTGGCACTGTCACCCTCCAATCCACTGTCACTTTTGGAAAACTACAAATGTTAGAGTCGGAAAATAAACCCCCCCTTTTCCACCTTGAGAACAGCAGGGTGTGCACTTGTGTTAATTCGTGTCCTGTAGTGACAAAAATCACCCTGGAAAGGCTGGAGGGCAAACTGCTGACACCAACTGTGCTGGACACCAGAGCTGTTGGGACCAGCACATTGCCACCAGACATGGAGTAAAATCAGCTGGAAGAAAACCTCTGCTTTCCAGTGAGAGTCATCTTCCAGAGCTCACAATTAATCCATGTCAGCAGCAACATTCCAGGGGAGAATTTGATGATCCTGAGAACTTCAGCTTCCTTAAAAATCCCCCAGTTCCCAACACCACTTACATGACATGCTGTTCTGTTTATAGTGAAAGCACAATTTAACACTGCATTGCTCTGCATAGAAAAACTTGACTATTTCCCCCATAAATGATTTATTTATTTATTATTATTCTCTATAACCTCTATTACTTAGACACTACACTACCACCCATCCTTAAAACGACCATTTTTCATTTTGAAGATGCAGGGTTTTTGTTTGGGGGTGGGTTTTGTGGTGTTTGGTTGTTTTTAAAGACAAATGAATCCTCATTTTATACAGTGGGATAGTAGTTCACATGGCAACCTGAGCTGTTCTTTTCATGGATAGGCTGCCTTAAAGTAGAGGACTTCAATTATATACAATTACTAAACAATGCTCATATGCTCCTCAAGTGTGTTTAAAATAAAAGCTCAGTCCTACTCCTACAGTGCATTCCCAGAGGGACAAAGTACTTGGTTGGACATGGATAAAGTTAGGGGAAAAAAAAGCTTGAACCTGACTCTGAAGTCCCCTTAGTGACCTAAAGAGCAAACAGGGCACTGAGATGTTAAAGGGCAAGTTCCAGGAAAAGCAGAAGTGCCAAAGAGAAGTAATTCCTGAATTCCTAACGTCAGAAAATGTCCAATTATGATACAAAAATTAACTCCAAATCCCAGGAATGGCTGGGGTACTCTTTCCTTTTAACTGGTGGCATTTTAGCTCAGCTCTGCTGGAAAACCTTGGCGTTGTCATACCCACCTGCCAGCCCCTCACTTTGTCAGTTTTTCTTCCCAGAACACCACAACTTTTTAATGATTATTTATAATAGAGAAAAACAGCAAGAAACTCAAGGTGAAGGCAGCAGGGGTGAGAGGAGAGTGCAGTGAGCAGGGGTTCAGGAAGGGCTCAGGAGGGAACAGGAGCTGGAACACCAAGGAGCAGTGAGTGCTCCAGTGATGAGCTCCCTGACTTTGGAATATGCATCCATCCAGAAGAGGCCAGCACAGAAAAAGTTGTATTTCTGTGTTATTTCCACCAGAATCACCTTTTTTGCTCTGTCCAAGATCATCTAGCACCAAAATCAAAATACAAAACACATTGCTGTACTGATATGCAAATATCTAATGGGATAGACATGAAATAAGTTATGGTCAGAGTAAAGTGTCCACACTGAAATCCACATGGGGCTTTCCCCAACATTTCCCAAATGTAGGGCAGATCAATATTTAAAAAAACCATCAATTCTTATTTTTCAGCAGTGCTGCAGGAGAAAAGCCAAGGTATATTGTGTGTGTTGTGATGGGTGCACACAGGATCCTTCCTGCTGGGATGCCCTCACCTCCTCGGGCACCTCGGTGCCCGGTGTGGCGGCGATGCCCGTCATGAAGTCGCTGGTGATGAAGGGCCTGATGACCACAGACCTCTGGCACGAGGGCTGCTTCTGCAGGGGGTCCCGGTCGAAGTGCAGCGGGGTCAGGATTATTGGCATCTGGCTGATCTTCCCAGCATAGCCTGCAGCACACACGGGGCATGGTGACACCAGCTCTGCACTGCTCCCACCTCTGCTTCCCACTCTGAACCAGGAGTGCTCCTCATCCTGTGGGATCTGCTCCTCATCCCGTGGGACCTGCTCCCCTCACCCCGTGGGACCTGCTCCTCATCCTGTGGGATCTGCTCCCCTCACCCCGTGGGACCTGCTCCTCACCCCGTGGGACCTGCTCCCCCTGGTCCCACAGCAGTGGTGCAGCTCTACAGCTGCAAACCAGCACTGGGAGCACACTGGGACAGACTCCCAGAGCAGCTGTGGCTGCCCCATCCCCGGAAGGGTCCAAGGCCAGGCTGGACAAGGCTTGGAGCAGCCTGGGATAAGTGGAAGGTGTCCCCAGGGCCTGGAATAGATGATCCCTGATGTCCCTTCCAACCCAAACCGTTCTGAGATTCTATAAATTGCCACTTGAGATGATCCTCAGCCTTTGCAGGCACGCAGAAAAAATCCCAGCTAATCTGTGTTATCCCTGTAATTCACTGTGAATCAATGGAAGAGCCACTTTCCTTCCCACATAACATAAAACCAGGGGGTTCTATCAGTCCCCATATCAAGCCCAAAAAAGAGATATCCTCAAATAAATCTTTGAAATATTCTTTGAACTAGTCTTTGAAATACTATTCTTTGAAATAGTCTTTGAAACACTCAGGAGACAGTTCTCCAGTATCCCTTGGTGGTGGTGGCCAGGTAACTCCACACAATCCCATTTCCCTCATTTTCCAACATCTGCTCCTGAAAGGCAATGCACAGCTCCCCAGTTTCCCTGTTTCAAGGTCCAAAATCCAGGTGTGAGGAGCTCATGGTGCCCAGGCTCCCTCCCTCTGCCAGCCCTGGCCTGAGCTGCTGCACAGGGAGGTTTTCTCACTGAGCCACAACTCCAGGCTTATTTTAGGAGCAATTCATTCACACAGAGCCAAGTGTCACCAAAAGTTAGCGAGACACAGCTACAGCTTTACCAACACAGCCAACAGTGTTATCTCAGCCTTTTGAGGTTAATTCTGTACAAATTCTGTTCACACAGCTCTGCAAACTGATTATGGATCCTCAGAGAGGGGATCTGCTGTAACTTGATTTATAGCAAATACAGGCAGGGCTGATGCAGTGCTTCCCACACAGATCACATCTCCAAAGGTAATTAAGTAAAAACCTGAAGAGGCTGAACCTCAGAACTGTTTTATTCCCAGGTTGTGCCTGTGCAGCACATCCAGGGGACCCCACACTCCCTGGTTGTGCAGGGTTGGGGCTGCAGCTTTGGCTGCAAGTTAAGAAATCTGAAACCACCACAGGCTGTGAGCATCACCCCCATGAGAAACCTGGCATCTGGGCTTTCCCCAAAACCAACACCATTTAAAAACTGCGTCAAGTCCCTTCACCTCAGGTAAACACTGAGCTCAGCACAGAGAAGGGATTTGGGTGACTGAGCTGCCTGCCAGTACTTTTTGCACAAGCCTGCAGCAAAGCACCACAGCTTTGAGCTTCATGATGTGTCAGAAGCAAGTCAGTCCCCAAAATCCCCTAAAATGAATTCCTGGCCTTTGGCTATCAGCTTCCACAAATTTTCACTGCCATTCCACTAACTGATCCCTTTTTTGGACTGCCATTCCACTAACTGATCATTTTTTTGGACTGCCATTCCACTAACTGATCACTTTTTGGACTGCCATTCCACTAACTGATCACTTTTTTGGACTGCCATTCCACTAACTGATCACTTTTCTGGAGACACCAGCTTGCAGATTTTGACAGCACCACTCTGATGACACCCACTGGGTTTGCAGGGTCTGCAAACACGGCTGTGAGCCCTGGCATGAGGGGGAGCACCTACCAGACTCCCTGAGAATGGTGTGAGCCTCGAAGTCAGCTTGCCGTAAAGTGCTGAGGACTCCTGTGGTCAGGAAGGTGGGGGTGACATCCGTGGGGGGCTCCTTGACAGGGGGGCCAAACACATACACCACTCTGCAAAGAACACACAGAGCAGAGCACACTGCCTGCAGCTGCAGCACAGAGCTGGGGACAGCCCCAGGCTGCACTCTGCCCACTGCTCTGGACAGCAAAGCACCCACCCCCAGTGAATGCTGCACCTCACTGTTCATGAATGGGCTCAGCACAGGGCACTAACTGCAATTTGTAAATCTACAGAAGTACATCTGCAACAAAACATCTTCTGAATTCAGAGCAGTCACATCAGCATTGTGTTTTTAATGTCATTCCTCGTGTTTCAGAAGCTGCAGGAGAAGCAGCAGAGGTGGAGTGGCCTCGTGCATGGATCCACCACGAGGTGTGTGGGCCTGCAGACACAAAGCAGGAGGACCTGTCTGAGGCCCAAACCACACAGATCTGCCAGTCTGTGCTGTGGGTTTCTGTGTGGAGTGCAAAGCCAGCTGGGCAGGAGCCTCCTCAGTGTGCCTGGAGCAGCAGAGGAGCTGCAAAGAGAGCAGAGCTCCCCGGGCTGTGGGATGGGCAGGAGGGCACTGCTGAGCCCAGCAGAGCTTAAAGCCATCAGCAGTGCTCTGAAGCCACAAACTGGCTTTTATTTTCATTTTCTGACACACTCTGGAACTGCACAGGCAATCCTGATTTACGCCTTCTTTGGTCCCCTCTGCACTTAATTTAAACAGGTGCCTTGCAACTCCAGGTCTCACCTTTCAGAGTGAAAGCTCTGTCAGTAGGTGTCACTTATGTGAGAAAATGAAGTTTTGCTATAAGCAATTCTAAGCAGTTCTGGCAGAAATCCCACAGCCAGGCAAGGAGGGTATAATTCTCCAGAGCTGATTTCATGTCTAAGCACCTTCAGCTGCTGGAGAAGTTATGGACTCGAGTGGGCAGGAAATGCATCCTCAGAGAGCTCAGCTGAGATCAAACTGCCCAGCTTTGGAGCCCCCCCTGTGCATCAGAAATGACAGCCCCTCACAAATCCCTTCCTGACACAAAGGCAAAGCAAAGTGCAGCACATCACAGCTCAGCCCCAGCCCGGAGCCTTGCAGATGAGATTTGCATAAATTAGAGTGGTGCTGCCTAATCCAAGGATATAGGCCAGCAATTTCTTTTCAAGCTGGAAATAAATCCATATTTTGATTCGTTGTGTATTTGTGACCTCTGTATGATACACCTGTCCAACACATAAAAATATCAGATACCAGATTAAACAGAGAAATGTCTGCACATGCTGAACTTCCACATACAAATTAGACAATTAAAAATAAAGCCAGATCCATACTCACCTGTTGATGTTGTGGCACATGCGTGGTATGAGCCTGGCAAGGAACATCAGGGACTCCCAGTGTGGGGCATCCTTGCTGGAGATGCCACAGACGTAGCTGTAGGAGCGACAGTCACCCTGGGGGACACAGCAGCCACACTGAGTGCCAGCCCTGCTGCCAGAGCCACCCACAGCCCCTCCTGCCCACCCTGCAGCTGGCAGCAGCACAGCTGGGGACAGCAGCACAGCTGGGGACAGCCCTGAGCACACTCTGAGCTGCTGACACCAGTGAGAGACTGAGCGGGTCAGAAAATACACAGCAAGATGAGAGAGCTGTGAAAGGAAATATTCAGGCTGGGAACACTCATCTATAGTGGCCAGTGTTGGCATTTTGGTGGCAAAACACAGAGATGTGGTGACACTGCAGCCTGAGACAGTAACCAAAGCTGACTGCAGAGAGCCACAGGCAGCATTAGGCAGGTGAAGATAAAATATGAGGAGGAATTCAGCAGTGAGGGTGCAGAGGAAGGTGCTTGACTGCTCAGGAAGGCAATCTCAGAGCTACTGCCCACAGCTCCATGAGTGCCAGCTGTGCCATGGCCCTGGCTGTGTGTGTCCCACAGGCAGGGAAGGGGAAGGGGACTCAGCTGCTGCCCAGATCCCAGTGCCCTGCACTGCTCCAGCTCCTCCTTCCCCAGGACAGGGATCAGCACAGCCCACACAAGTACTGAAAGGGCAACAGGCAGCCCAAAAGTAGCAGAGTGGGGTTTTCCCCAGGGCAGCCAAGCTCTCCTGAGCCCTGCTGGGGCCAGCAGGGTGACAGCAGAGCTCAGGGGCTGCAGTGACCCCCCTGGGCTGGACAGTGCCCCCAGAGAGCCCCTGGCACCGAGCTCAGGGATCCAACCCTGCCTGCACCCACCGGGACAGGCTGGCACAGCCCCTGCACCCAGCAGGGCAGGCTGGCACAGCCCCTGCACCCGCCAGGACGGGGCTGGCACAGCCTCCCTGCTGCCCAGGCTGGCACAGCCTCCCTGCTGCCCAGGCTGCATTCCCAGCCCTGCAGCTGCACAGGGGCTCCCCAGGCCTGCCCAGCTCCCTGCCCAGCCCTGTACCTGCACTCCCACAGTTTTGATGGGCAGCAGGAAGGCATTCAGTGAATGTAGGCTGGTGATCTGCATCAGCTTCTCCTGGTCCTCCTCACTCGTGCACGCCTTCACCCTCTGCAGCAGCGTGTGGGGCTGCCAAGGATGGAAGCACAACTTAAACACATCAAATTCAACACAGCTCCCAGCCCCTCAGACACAACCTGCACGGCACAAATAAAATCCTAATTTAAATAACTGTTTGCTTAGTCTACATTTACCCCTTGGAGCTATTTAGAGCATACCTCTCATCTGACAATTAAACATCAGCTGAAGCACTTCTCTGGGATTACACTGAGTTTGAAGCTGAAGCTCTCCCAGGCCATAGGGGAAGCTCCTTTACTGTGCTCATTTTCTCCTTCACAAAGCTGCACTTTCCAGTTTTATGGCACCACAATTCCATCTTTTAAAGGAAAGGCAGATGGAAATCCCTGCCCTTCAGGATTTACCAAAAAGGTTCTGGAGGTTGTTTTGAACTCACACCTCAGAGCAGAGCCCAATAATGCCTGACAGCCACCACAAGGGTCAGCACAGTCAGATGTGGAAATCAAACATCAGCCACTGGGAATTCCAGGTTTTGGATCAGGGCAGTTCCTGGCTCCTGCACCTGCATTTACACACCCAGGGATTCTGGGGTGTGCAAACCTACAATGTCACAACTCCTTCAGGGAGGGAGAGAAGACCTCCTCCTGTCACTGTGTGATCTCATCTGCACAACGTTTAACTACAACAGGATTTGTTTATCATTTGAAAGGTAAATAAAGTTCTGTTTTCCAGGAATGGTTCAAAACACTTGCACCAGTCACAGTACTAAAAATTCCACTGAACAGCTCCAATGGAGCTGTACTTTGAGGCAGCATTCCTCAAGGAGCACAAACCAGCCCTTTTAACCTTTTAGCAGGCTAAACCTCCCCGCAGGTCACTTCAGAACCATCACTCAAAATTAAAATTTAGGATTTCCTTACCTTCTTCACACTGGCAGAAAAATCTGCCACTATTTTCAAGATGTTGTTTGTTTCTGGGAAGTCTTTGCACACGTAAGGTTCCTCAGCACAGATCACTCTGATTGCTAGGCCAGGACCTGCAAAGCAACGTTGAAAAGACATTATACCAAACAACAGGAAGCTGGTTTCAGCTGGAAGTGTGGAACAGTGAGTCAGTCACTGAGTTCTGTGCATTCTGCCATTCCATCTAAGCTTCAGCTGTCTAAACACCCTCAAGGACAGAAAGAAACCAACCCACAATTGCCAACTTTGCTGTTTTCTAGTGTTGGAAATGTTGAGTATTTACTTTCAAGACAGCAAATGCCCCTTGGAAAGGCAGTGCCAGGCCATTATTCCAGTTCAGATCCACGTGGCAGCTCAGGCAGAGCTCACTGCACTTACTGAGAACTCCCCCTTTGGCTTCTCCCACCAAAGCCAAACAGAGCTCAACAATAAAGCATTATGTGTATTTATCAAGCTGCTCTCAAGTTATCTTTCCTGAAAGACTGTGCTTAAATGAAAACCTAAATCGATTTTTTTCTGTGTTTAAAGATCAGTTTTACACTGCAGCTACTCTGGACCTGCTGAAGAACACTGCTGTGACCCACCAGCTCCATACCTGGGAAGGGGTGCCTGGACACCAGCTCTTCAGGCAGGCCAAGCTCCCTCCCCAGCACTCGCACCTCATCTTTGTGGAAGTCTTTCAGTGGTTCTATTACTTTACCCTAAAAAAGAAAAAAAAATTTAAAAAGAGGCAATTTACACTCCAGCTCACATATCCAAACAAAAAGCCTCAAATGTTCAGGTTCTGGCACCTAAACTGGCCTGACCTCACAGCACCAGTGCCAACGATTCCATAAACACTGGAAAGAAATCCCATGTGAATGTGGGCTTTGCAGAGCAGCTGCAGGACAGAGGGTGAGACCAGGAAGCCCCAGGTTGTGCCAGGAGAAGCTGTGGCTCCAGCAGAGCAGACAGAGCTGTAAGGCCAAGCTGGCTCTGCCTGCAGGAATTCAGACCCTTCTTGTCTCTGCTGGATGCTCAGGCCAACCCCACAGCCCTGAAAACACTTTGTGCAGGGATCAGTATTAGAAATGGGGTCACTAGTTCTCTCCTGTGGGGAGTTGGTGGTAACTGAGCACCTCCCACCAGACTGCTGGGTGAGGTGCCTCTGCTCTGCTGGCTCTGAGTATAATACACTTAGAGAACTCACCATTCCAGAGCCAGAAAACCAAACCAGGCAGCCTCCCACCTTTGCTCCACATGCTAACACTAAAGAGCTGTGCACAGAAAGGTGTTTAAAGGGCTCTTCTGGACTGCACATAACAGACCCTTGCTCTGTTTATCCGATAAAAAGAAGCAATGCAATGAATTACAAACGACAGTGGGCTCTCAGGGGCCTTGGCACAGCCAGGTACCATCAGTGCCAGCAGCAGAGTTGCTGGTTTGGGTGCTGGGTGTGTGGCAGAGGCAGGGGCAGGCAGGAACAGCACAGTCCCTGTTTTGGTGCTGGCCGTGGCAGTGCCAGCAGCACAGTCCCTGTTTTGGTGCTGGGTGTGTGGCAGTGCCAGCAGCACAGTCCCTGTTTTGGTGCTGGGTGTGTGGCAGTGCCAGCAGCAGCAGCCCCGGGCTCACCTCCTCGCGCAGCTTGCGGATCAGCTCGGTGTCGTTGTGGTGGGTTTTGATCACCTCAGCCTTGCCACTGGCCACCAGGGAAGCGCTCTCGATCAGGTCAGGCCTCAGGGTGCCCTGAGCAAGGAACACCTCCTCGGGTTTCAGGTTCATCTCCCCGATGACCTCGTTGGCAATCTGCAGAGGGGCACAAAGAGTCAGAGTTCCGGCACTTTTGGGGCTCTCAAAGATCTCAAGAATGAAAGAATTTCACAGCAGGAGCTGGAAAAGCACAACCAACCAGCAAACTCACGATGCCAGTGTCCCACTGCTGAAACGTTCCTGTAACCCCGTCTTGTGTTGAGCAGAAAGTGGAGAAAACATCCCCAGAGCACAGGAACATCAGTGCATGTTAAACATTCTCCATCTTCCCCAAAGGTTTCTGTGGTCATCCACAGCTCACACAAACACCCATTAATTAACCACCACCACTGATTAAACACCAAAAAATATACCCAGGAATCACAGTATTTAAAAATTTCAACCAAACAAGAAGTAAACATTACCTTAACAAAGGTGTCACCGATAATTTTCCTCTTTTCTTCAGGACTTGTAGTCATATTTAAGGTCTTGCTGATTCTTTTACGTGGAGTTCTGTCCTCATCTGAGATGGGCAGAGTTGTTGTGCCATTATAGAACGAATGGGCTGCATTCACCACTGCAGGAAATCACAGGGAGTTTTTTGGGTTTTTTACAAAATCAATAAAGATTTTTGTGCAGGTTACAAAATAGAAGTTTCACTTTATTGCTTTAAAAAAAAACCAAAAAAAAATTTCCTTTGACTATTAACTGCATTGAATAGGGCTGCTCAATACCTCTAAAATTAATTTTAACAAGAGCCTTTTATTTCTCTTATTAACCTATTACTTTTCCCATATTGTGAGATTAGGCAGCCACATGCAAGTCCAGTTCTTGCTTCCCTCTTAGATTATAATTTAGTTGCTTCAAACAGTTTACAGACAGTGTTTCCCCAAGGCCTTTCTGCAACCAAAATTAAATGATGCACTATTTACTCATGCTACATTATGCCACTTAATTTAGAGAGGCTCCCAACCCAGAGATCAGCTGGGAGGCTCTCTGGCATCCTTCACCAGCACTGAACTCCCTGACCTACAGAAGGAGCACTTGCAGCAAAGGGATTCCCTCAATTTGCTCCTCTGGCTGCCTGCCAGAGCCCAGGTTTATTGCTTCACAGACTGCAAGAACAAGACATGGATTTTCCACTAAAAAAAAATAAAGATAAATGTAGAAAAACGTGTTTAGAATGAAGCTGGGGGCACTGTAGCCCAGGCTGCACTGTGTCAGTGGGAAGCACTGCTCACGCAGTGCCACAACACAGGAGAGCCCCTGGGCAAGGCAGAGAGCCCCAGGAGAGGCAGCTGTGGCTCAGGAGCTCACCAGGCAGCCCAGAGCAGCTCGTGCTGCTGGCACAAACCTGGTCTTCTCTGACCTCCTCACACCTGAGGTACCAAAGAACCTCTGAGCCTTCTCATCAGCCATGCCTAGGCACTGTCTGCTCTCTCAGTGAGCTCCTTCACAGAATCAAAAAGGCTGGAAAAGACCTCCCAGATCACTGAGTCCAGCCTTTGATCAACCAACACCTTGTTCTCAAAAGGTCACTCCAAATCCATTAAAATGCACCTCTTTCAAAGCAAGAAAAAATGCTTTGGAAGTCATTGTTCCTATAGTAGCATTCAATCACCCAAACGAGCTCACAGGTGACAAAGAAAGAGACTCGGGATAAGAAATGAAGCACGAAGTGTTAAAGATACTGGAAAAAATGGAAATGCAGTGAGGTCTGTGGCAGCTGAACAGGATCAGAGAAATGACCAAGGCACAAATCCACTGCTCTGCTGTGCCCCACCTGCACAGACACCAACATCTAAAGAGACAGGGCAGCTCATTGTATGCTCCCATCAAGGAAACAAGGCCTAACACTCCAGGTTTAAAGTCTGTGCTCAGGTTCAGGTGGTTCCACATCACCAACCCCGCCTCGGTACCAGGGTCTGGAACAGCAGCTCAACAAAACCCGACCCTAGGGGTGGATTTTGGGGAAACCAGCTCAAGTGGCAGTGTTGGAAGGAGCGGGGAGCAGGCAGGAGGTACCTTTGACGTGGATGCCCAGCTTCCTGAGGGCCTCCTCCACGGCCTGGCTCTCCCTCTTGCGCATGAAGCCGTTGTCGATGTGCACGGCGATGACCTGCTCGCGGTTCAGCGCGCGGTTCAGCAGCGCCGTGCACACCGTGGAGTCCACACCCCCGCTGAGCAGCACCTGCAGGGACACAGCCACCTGTCACAGCTGGGCTGGGGGCAGGGGGTCAGCACAGCACCCACCTGCAGTGAACACACACTGCCCCAGCTGCGCCATGTCACACACATCTTTTATGAAAAATCCTTTCCTTAGGATTTTTCCTCCTGAGAAGCTGAGAGGCCTCAGGAACAAAATGTAACC
>JAWWEY010000013.1:969925-1007295 GCA_035582745.1 Loriotus luctuosus | reverse complement strand
ATGGATGATGGATGGATGGATGGATGATGGATGGATGGATGGATGGATGATGGATGGATGGATGGATGGATGGATGGTGGATGGATGGATGGATGGATGATGGATGGATGATGGATGGATGATGGATGGATGGATGGGGGTGGGACAGCTCGGAATTCCCAGTGACCTGCCGGGGCTGAGGACTCAGTCCCTCTCCAGTTCAGGAAGGAAGCTGCCAGCTCTGTGCATTGCTTTATAAATAAAGCCCTCACAGGAGTGCAGTGAGCCACTCCTTCTGTGCTGTTCCTCACACATGGAGCACGGGGGGTTTATTACCATATCTTTGATGACTTGCCGTTGTTCTCTGTTTACTTTTGCCCAAAAATATGTCCTTGCTCTGCTGTAGCAATTTCCAGGTTCTCTAATTTGTTTTGTTTGAAGTGTATTTCTCACAGTCACACACTCCAGCGTAACGCTGGCGTGGAGCTTGTTATTTAGCAACTCATTTAAATGAAAATAGACATAATTTAAATAGACGGAAATGTCCTTTAATACTATTTTTAAAGACTAATGGAGGAGCTCTGCGGGCTGGCACGATGTGCTCCAGAATACAAAATAAACAGAGTTGTTCAGATGCATTTAGATGATCCTTGCAGCCCTTCATGGGGTTGTTTCAACTGCACAATGGTAAGATTTATCAAAGGGATTGGGAATCGCTTTGATACAAAAGAGATATTTATTTCTCTGCGAGCTGGTGTTTCCAGGAGGTGATGGAAGGCTTTTTCCTCTGGTTGAAATATTGCTTCAGAAAATGCCAGTGCTGAGAATCCTTCCTGTGGCTGCAGCCTCTGCTCCTTCATGTACAGTGCCCAAACAATGATGGATTGTTTTAATTGGGGACAGTGCTGGATTGCTCTTTGGGGTGGGTTGGAGGGTGGACACGGCCTCAGGCTGGGCCAGGAGAGGTCTGGCTTGGATATTTGGAATTATTTCTCTGTGGGAAAGGGCTGCCCAGGGCAGGGCTGGAGCTCCCATCCCTGGGGGGATCTCACAGCCCTGTGGAGGTGGCACCTGGGGACAGGGGCAGTGGTGGCCTGGGCAGGGCTGGGAATGGCTGGATTGGATGGTTGAGAGGGGATTGGATGGTTGAGAGGGCATTGGATGGCTGAGAGGGCTTTTCCAGCCTCCCAGTGACCTGAGTCCATGGAACACAGCAGCAGCCAAGGCACTGCCTGCGCTGGGGGGGTGTTCTCCAGGTAGCAGCACCTGGCAGCACTGGGGCAGCCTCAGGCTGGGTTAGGATTAGGCTTTTAGGGGTTAGGATTGGTGTCTCCAAATGAAACCAGAGCTATTGTGTATTATATATATATTGTATACAATAGTATAAAATATATTATATATAATAGATATATTTCATACAATAATATATATATATAATTGTATAAAATATATTATATATATAATATTTAATTATATATAATTATACAATAACTCTGAAAACAGAGCTATTGTATAATTATATATGATTAAATATTTTATATATATAATTATATATTTATATGTATTTGTATTGCTTCCTTTTTTAATGTAAGAAACACTTTTTTTCTTTCTGGATTCAGAGACTCTACCACGGTCCCTGGAGTTCCGTGAGTGAGCAGCAGAGTGCTGATGGGTGTCTTTACCCTCTTTTCCCTCCCTCCTTTAGGTCTCGGGAGCAAGATGTGGTAAACTGGGGCAAGGAATAAAAAGGTTAAGCAAGGTTTGGGTAAAGTAGAGAAAAGGCCTCATGAAGCCCAACCCTTTCATTTCCTCCTTCTTGGTGAAATCAGTGTGGCTGGGAGGGAGTTCAGGACCTCTGTGCCTGAAAGGGACTTTTTAAAATAATTTTTGAACAATTTTAAGTGAATATTTGCATTCAAAGAGGAGGTTCCAGTGCTGTGCCGTGGCAGGGATACCTCCCAGTATCCCACATGCTCCCAGCCCCAGTGTCCAGCCTGGCCTTGGGCACTGCCAGGGATCCAGGGGCAGCCACACCTCGTGCTCACCTTTGCCTCTGCAAGGGAAGGAAATCTGTCCCACTCTGCAGACATGTCGTTTTTAAACCGTGGCAGCTGTATAAATTAATTTTTAAGACCTGCAGTATTTAATCTTATTAAATAATGACTTTAGGAGCCAGTTCCCTGGTGTAAGAGGATTAGGCTGCTCACACTTTGTTTGTACTGCAGCGTGGAATCAGCTTAACACAAGTTTTATTGAATTTTTTTCCAGCTTGTCTTAGGAGAAGTGGTTAAGCAGAACTCATTGCCAATTAATCTGCTCAGTTAGGGTGACACCAAGTGCTGCAGGTCTTTGCTGGTCCCCTGGGTGCCCAGGGCTCCCCTGGTCCTGCTGTCCCTCCTGTCACAGTGAGTATCTGCAGAGGGGCAGAGAAGGAAGAGAATCCCAGGATGGTTTGGGTGGGAAGGGACCCCAAACCCACCCAGTGCCACCCCTGCCATGGCAGGGACACCTCCCACTGTCCCAGGTGCTCCCAGCCCCAGTGTCCAGCCTGGCCTTGGGCACTGCCAGGGATCCAGGGGCAGCCCCAGCTGCTCTGGGCACCTGTGCCAGGGCACAACAATTCCCAGTTCCCCATCTCCCACCCAGCCCTGCCCCTGGCACTGGGATCCATCCCCCTCGTCCCCTCCATGTTCTCCATGAGCTCCTCACCCCCAGTGCTGCCCTCACCAATGAATTTGGTGACTGGCAAAAGCAGAGGAGGGTTAAAGAGCTGAGGCAGGAGTAAAGCTTGTGGCATAACAACAACAGCAATCTGGTGATTGTGAATAAAAATTACCCCACGAAGGGCATGAAAAAAGGAAGATATTTATGTATCAGTTAGGATTTATCTCCCTGAAAGAAAAATAGTGTCATAATCATTAGTGGGAATGGTGCTAGAATGTAAAATAAATTTGCATCAAGCCTCTGTTTCCCTCAGTGCAGATTTTCCTTCTTGCCTTCACTTCAGAGAACTTTAAAGGAAGCTCTGAGGGTGGATGAGCCGTTTATTAGAGACAATTCTGCAGCAGCTCAGCTCCGGGATGCAAAACCCAACTCACAAATTCCACCCAGCACAGCTGGGAGAGGAAACAGTTTCTGAGTGGTGTTTGGAATGAGCACAAAGCCACGGTGAAAGTACATTCTGAGCTTTAACATTATAATGAATTATTTTAAATAACTAAAGGGTCTGACGTTTTCCCCACCTGAGTACCCAGAGTTTATTGCACCCAGGGCAGGAGGAATTCCTGACAGGCCTGATCTCCCCTCCTGTGACCCCAGCCCTGGGCACAGGGACGTCCTGCTGCCACACTTGAGGCTATTCCCTTCAGCAGCTGCATCAAATAAATGAACTTTATTGTTTGTATGTCCACGTGCATGCAAATGTTCCCATGACTGTACATATTCCCATTTAACCTGCCAAAAGGTTTGCTGTATTTTAATAAAGACATTTTCATTTTCAACCTAAAGGCAAAGCTGTTCATACAGATTTTTCATGTTTTCCCTTTCCTCTACTGAGGAACAGTCAAAGCTTTATTTTATTTTATTTTATTTTATTTTCCTTCACAGGCAGCCAAGTGCCAGCAATTATTGCAGATGTAGCAGGTATTTAAATACACACACTGCAGAAATTAGCAGAACCACTACACTTTCATTAGAAATTAGCAGAACCACTACATTTCATTAGTGAGTATCCTGGGGTGCTCTGTACTCCAGTTTTTCCACTGGCACTAAACTTCTCACAGTGATTCTCTGGAGCACTGAGTGCAACCACCCCAGCCCTGCCCATGTCCCCAGGGCTGTGAACCCTCCAGAGATGGGGCTCCAGCCTGGGCAGCTGTGCCAGGGCTGGGCAGCCCCTCCAGGGAGGAATTTTCCCTCCATTCCCTCCCCAGCTCTGTCCCTTCCCTGGCCATGCTCCATCCCACACTCCAAATGCAGATTTTCTGCTCCTGGGTGGATGGAGGAGATCCCTGCTGCATTTTGCTCACAGGTCTGCTCCCCTGGGCTCACCAGGAATGGGAATTCTGTGCTGGAAATCCTGGGATCCTGGAGCAGGGCTGGAGATCCTGGAGCAGGGCTGTTTGTGCCCCTCTGGGCTGACTGTCACAGACACCTTTTATGAAAAATCCTTTCCTTAGGATTTTTCCTCCTGAGGAGCTGAGAGGCCTCAGGAACAAAATGTAACCAATGGTTATCTGCTGCTGTGGGATGCAACAGGTGCATCTGTGATTGGTCCATGTTGGATATTTCTAATTAATGGCCAATCACAGTCAGCTGGCTCAGGCTCTCTGAGCCACAAGCCTTTGTTATCATTCTTTCTTTTTCTATTCTTAGCCAGCCTTCTGATGGAATCCTTTCTTCTATTCTTTTAGTATAGTTTTAAAGTACTATACATCATAAAATAATAAATCAAGCCTTCTGAAACATGGAGTCAGATCCTCATCTCTTCCCTCTCCTCGGACCCCTGAGAACACGGTCACAGCGTGGCTCCCCCAAAACCTGGGCGTGCAGCACCCAAACCACCACAATTCTCCACACCAACCCCAGCCAGTGCAGCCCCCAGCTCTGCCCCTACTCACCAGGACCTTCGAGGAGCCCACTTTGTCCTTGATGTCCTGGATGCACTGGAGCTCCCTGTTCTCCACGGTGAAGGTGCCGGGGCAGCCCGCGATGTCGTAGAGGAAGTTCTTCAGGATCATCTTCCCGTTCACTGTCAGGCTCACCTCAGGGTGGAACTGTGCCCCATACAGCTTTTTGGACTCGTTTGCTATGCCTGGTATACGTGGCAAAACAAAAACGAACAACTGAGCTGGAACTGAAGGCACAGCCAAGTCAAGCAAGAGATTCAAAGTGGCTCTTTGGGACTGGGTAACTCCAGTGGCTCTCAAACCCCAAATTCTAATGTCCCACAATTTCCTGTGACAATCTCTGTGTGATGTTAAAGCCCTGTACCTACATTATTTCTCTACCTACATTATTCTTGCTCAGTTGAACATTCATGCAATATTAAATACAGTAAGAAGTTAATAAAGCTTTAATAATTAAACAGTGCCTGACTTGTACTGTGACAGTGCACAGCCCAAACCCCACTGGCACTGCACACCACAGGGCAGGTCTCCCTCTCCCCTGCCTTAAGGGCACAAGATATTTTATTTCTAAGACAAACAACACATGCATGCTTTAAAACAATATAAACGATATAAATAATGTTAACTTTAACCACATTTAAATCAGGACCATTGCTTTTAAAGTCTATTTCTTTATAATCATGACAGCTTGACACACCAACACACTCCAGAAACTGTTAAGAACAATCCATTTATTTGGCAATTAAATAACAAGGGCTATTACTCTGTTCCCATTTAGTTCTAACTCCTGTCTGCCATAATTCTTTACTTCACCAAACATTAGCAGAAGACAAACTCAGGATAAAATAAATACCTGCTATGATGTTCCCAGACTGTGCCACCACTTTGAATCCATCAGCCACTTTATCCACACTATCTCCGTGAGTGAGGAGCACAAGCTCTTCCTTCTGAAGGCCTCTAAACCAGGATTAGAAACCAGAATCAATTCAAGGAAGAACAAAGACCTAACTCTGCCTTTCCAAGAGATGCCCTGAGGGATTCCAACAAAAGCACATCTCGACAGACCAGGACATGTGAAATGTCTGCAGGATTTCCTTCCCAGGAACAGCCATCTGCAGCTTTGAGATGCCTCCTGGAAAGTGCCCAAGTGTCTGTCCAACACACCCCTCCTGCAAGAGGGAACTGACATTTATTCTGAGGGGTTTGTGGGTTCCTCCTTACAGACCTCCCGGGACTGAGGTCCCCTCTGGAACATGGGGAGCCATATGGAGTCCCTCAGGCCTGGGACTGGGAGTCTTGCTTTTTATTTCAACAAAGTGAACTTTTCTTGTTCAAAACTAGGTGTTTTCAGGACAATTTGGGCACATCAGACAGTTCTGCAGGAGCCCTACAGAGGGAAGGTGATAAAACTGGAACACCAGGGATGAGTAAACTGTCAGACTTTTCACAAGGAACTTGAAAGCCATCCACAGAATTATCAAGAAATCTATTCTGGTTTATAAAAAGGAAGGTAGAAGAGGAATTGGTTTGGATTTTCTGTGCCCTTTCCAAAAGTGGATGGGCACCAAGAGCAGCGCACAGCAGGAGACAAGAGCTTAACTCAAATATCTCAGATCATGGCACACTTACAGTGTCTCAGAGAAGACTCTGAAATAAAGAGTTTATACAATACTCCCAGCAAATATACCTGCTTTTTTAGAGCCAATTTTAAAGTTATCCCTAAGTATTTGTTTCAGTGAGTAACCTGCTTATTTGTGACCACACTTGTAGAAGTTTTATTAGAAATTATCAGCTAATTTTGCTCTTTAAAAAAAAAAATAACCTTCCTCTCATCCAGACAGCCCTTCCCAGGTTGATAGTGCTTTGATAAGTGGAAATGTGTGTGCACCTGAAGAGTGAGCAGGTGTTGTCCAGGGTGATGCTGAACACTCCGTCCTCCCGAACGCTCTTCTTGTGCACCGTCCCTCCAAACACCTTGTTCATCATCTGAGAGCAAAGGCATCCATCAGAAAGCACCTCACCCCTGCACCAGCCCACCCCTCACCTCCAAACACCCCACCATATCCCAAAGCTGTAAGAATTCCCTTCAGAGTCAATCCTGGCTCTGTACTGGGCTCGTTCCCCTCTGCCAGCAGAGCTGGGGGCACTGCCACACACAGGGAGCAGAACCCCACAGGCAGAGATTTGCAGAATTATGTACATTCCATAGTGTGCAGCTCCTTCCCTCAAAAAGGCTGCTCTGCAAACCAGCTGAGTACCTGAGGCCACATCAAAAACCTGAATTTATTCCCTTGGTTTTATTCTGGGACTAACCCTGGAGAAACCAAGATGCAGGAGCAGAAGTCATGCACCTAAAGCAGCCCTTGTCTCCCTGGAAGTTGGTTTTGCTCAGCTGGGATCCACCAGATCCCTGCAGGACCACCAGAGAGTCCAAAGGGAAGTAAGGATTATTTCTTTTTTGTGAGGGAGTGTTAAGCACTCTGAAGAACTCTGCTAGGAACAGCCCATGCCTGAGACACTGCTCCATTTGTTTCCAGGAGAGGTGCCTTTTTCAGCACCAGCTGGGCAGAATTAATGAGTGACTGACAGGTTGTATTTACCCTGACAAAAACAGGGAGTGTGGAGCTCAATTCACAGCTCTGCAGCAAAGAAAAACCATTTATGCAACTGATCCCACACTGGTTTGGGTTGGAAGGATTTTAAATCCCATCCCATTCCACCCCTGCCATGGCAGGGACACCTCCCACTGTCCCAGGTGCTCCAAGCCCTGTCCAGCCTGGCCTTGGGCACTGCCAGGGATCCAGGGGCAGCCCCAGCTGCTCTGGGCACCTGTGCCAGGGCTTGCACAGCCTGCCAGGGAAGAGCTTCTCCCTAATCTCTAACCCAAACCTGCCCTCCTTCGGTTTAGGGGCATGACAAGGCAAGGCAGAGCCAAGAGAGGAACACAAGCAAGCTCAGCCCATCAGTGCATGCTGCTGTGGCTCTGCTCTGGCTGGAGAGCAGCCCCTCCAGCACGGCCCCTGCAGAAAGGAGGCCTGAAGGAGGCTGTGCACAGGCACATTTCATGGCTGCACTGGCTCCTGGAGGTGTTTCCCAGCCCAAGGACCCTGTGCTGTCCCCCAACAGCACCTGCATGCCATAGCAGATGCCAAGCACTGGTTTTCCTATTGTGAATATGGCTGGGTCGAACCATGGTGCATCTTCTGCATACACAGAGTTTGGTCCTCCAGATATGATGATGGCTCTGCAGACAGAACAGAAGAAATCATTAATCCAAACACACTGGTTACCTTGAAATCTATTTACTGTAAGCACTGGCACTGTCTCACACCACTCTTAGAACTGATACTTTCTCACAGACATTTTAACACAGATTTCATAACACACAACTTGATTTTTGCTGTCAGACCCAGCAGGTTTTCAGGGAGGGATTTCCCCAGTTTAAACAAAGTCAAATATAAACCATCATAAAAAGTGCCTGTATTTTAAATTTCTCATTGCCAACCAGCAGCTATGAGAGAAGCAGGATGGCTGGGACAAATGTAGAGTATTAGCACCAAGATATATATTTTTATATTTGTATATATATACACACAATTTATGAAGTCTGTGACATCTGGAGGAGACCTGCAGTCAAAAAAAAATCCACTCCCTAACTCCTAAATCTGCTGAAAAAAAGTCCTTTCATCCATTCTGGTTATGCAGAGATGGCATTAGCAGCAAGCTGAGAATTACAAACTCAATACACACAATCATGGAGGGTTTGAGTTAATACTTCACCCTATAAAAGAAAATCAGACCATCTCAAAGGGGAAGAGAGCGTTTTTGCAAACCACAGTGGTTTACAGGATCATGAACAGCAGAAGCACCAGTTGGGCAACACTTCTGGCCTGGTCCTGGGACGGAGCAGGGCTGTACCAGACCTTGGACTCAGAACTGTTTGTTTCACAGAGAACATCAAACTTGCTCTGAGCCAGAAGTGCCAAACCAAACCAGACAGGAGCTGCACAAATGGGATCAACAAAGCAGATTTTTTCTGGCTCTGAGCAGCAGGAGCAGGAGCTGTGCTGCCCACTCCTGCCTGTGCCACCAACAGGAACAGCCCTGCAGGACCAGCCCTGTTGCTTCTCCTAAGTGCAGCTAACCAGCTGGCTTGTAAGTTCCCAAAGAACCAAAGAAATAAGAAGCTGTTAGCACAACAACCTATTCTAGTAAGAAAAATAGGTTGCACCTGTAATAACAGGAGATCCGTCTCATAAAAATTCACAAAGAAAAATGTAAACACCTAGGTGAAGAGAGAATCTTACCACATACACAAAAACACCTTTGAACCAATGAACTGAGCAAGAAATCTACCAGCCACTTGGAGCTGAACACAAAGTCTGTGAAAACTACACAAAATGAGTTACGTGAATAAAGAATTGGCTTTTCCTATGTGAAGAAATGGAGTTCTGTATGCTTTATTGCAACATTAGAGCTGCTGCTCAGGTGGTGAGCAGGGAACAGAGAGCAGGGAAGGGCAGGGCAGGGCCAGGGCAGGGCAGCCGTACCTGAAGCCCTGCTCGCGGATGGCGAAGGCCGGCGTCTCCAGCGGGAAGATCTCGGACTGCACGAAGAGCTCGCGCACGCGGCGGTCGATGACCTTGCCGTACTGCGCGCCCGCGTCCAGGATCACCACGGCGCCCTCGTAGTGGTGCTGCCCATCCTTGGGCTCTGCCCCGGCGTTCTCGGGCTGCCAACAGCACCCGTGTCAGAAACCACAGAGCCACCCACACCCGCGGCAGAAACCCCATGGAACCGCTGACACCCATGTCAGAAACCCCATGGAACCCCTGACACCCATGTCAGAAACCCCATGGAACCCCTGACACCCATGTCAGAAACCCCATGGGGTCATCCACACTCAGGTAAGAAACCCCATGGAACCACTGACACCCACTCAGAAATCCCACAGAGCCACCCACACCAGCAATCCCACCAGGGTCACCCACGTCCACTCAGCAATCCCACAGAATCACTGACACACACACCAGAAATTCCACAGGATCACCAACACCCACGTCAGAAATCCCATGGGGTCACCCACACCCACTCAGCAATCCCATGGAACCACTGACACCCATAACAGCAATCCTATGGAATCACCAACACCCACCCAGCAGTCCCATGGGGTCACCCACACCCACCCAGCAGTCCCATGGAACCACCAAGACACAAGCTTTGAGTGGTCAGAGTCCAGCTGTCCACCCAACCCCACCACCCTGTCACCACTGAACTGTGCCCTCAGGTGCTGCTTGCACACATTTTCAGAACTCTCTCAGGGATGGTGACCCCACCACTACCCCGGGCAGTCCCCCTGGATGCTTTACAAACGTTTCTGTCAGGAAACATCTCTTGATATCCAGCCTAAACCTTCTCTGGCTTTACACTGACAGCCCATTGACTAAGCCAGATCTCTTTAACAACTAACATGTGCGAGGCTTTGCTAATTAGCTATGCTAATTTATGATAAAAATGACAAAGACCGGCCAAGAAACTGCAAAATGAAAAAAAAACACAAAAAAATCTTCAATATTATAAGGACCAGTTGAGGCACTGGCAAGATAAAGGTGCTGGACACCAGCACAGAACATCCACCCCAAGCAGACACACAGACATCCCCATCCCCCAAACCAAACAGGGCACAAATTAGGGAAGAAAAATGCTAATGATCTAATGAAGGCAGAGCTTTCCACAAGCAAGAGCTCATACGCCCTGATCACCATCTGCAGCTTCTCCATCTCTTTTCATTTTCCAGTTCCACATGAACCCCAGCACAGCCCATGAGAACTGAGAGCAACAGCCTTTTTCTCAGGCAAAACAGCACAAAACCAAACAAAAAATGTTTTCCCCCGTCACGCTGGCTCATATGCTGAACTTCACTTGACATTACCTCCTGGAGAGCATAAAAAGGGGAAATTGAGAACAAATGTCCCTGCTAACTGATTTTTTAAAAAAAACCAACACATTTTGAGTGCAGCATTTGAGCAGACTGCACGTCAGAACAAAGCAGTGGCTCCCTCTGAGCCCCTCACGCCTGAACTGCCTGGCCAACTTCAGCCAAATCTGAAAGAGTGCTAAAATACACAAGGCCCAATTTCCTCATTAAAGAAACTCATGAGGAGAGCAGCTATTCCATGGAAGTGTCCTTATCAGAGCACCTCCAAGGAAGAATCAACAGCCATGCTCCAACACCAAGAATCTGCTGCCTAAAGAATTGACTTCTCTCGAGGTGTTCTTCACCTAACTTAAAGCTTACTCTGTCCATGCCAACACAGCTGGGTGAAGGACAAACTGGGAAGGGTTTTACTTTGGCAAACGCTGCCTCCAAACACCTTGGAGCTTCAAGTTTTACTGAGGGCAGGTTGGAGTGGTTCTGCTGGTTTGGACCAGGCAGCAGAACCTCCCACCCAGGATTTGTCTGTGCTCCCATCACTGCTGCTCAGCCATGTCCACCTGGGGCAGGGATTCAGCCCAGAGCAGCCACAGGTGATTCTGGAGAGCATCACCCTGCTGGGACACAGCCTCCCAACAAACACACTGGAAACGTCCAAAGTTCACACCAGCTGCAAGAGGTTTTATCTTATTTAAGGACATAAGTGGGGGGAAAAATAGTGCTAAATCCCTCAAAAGCCTAAATCCAGGTTAAACTCAGATATTTAATTTTCGCCCTTCAGCTGGCAGCCAAGTTGCCTGATGGGGAACTCATAATGACATTTAGTCCTGGGTTACACAACAAAAAGTACACATGCTGGAAGAGAGCAGACTTTAGCAGCCTCACCAGAGCTGTCCTCCCTTCCAGGGCAGGGAGGGAATCACTTTTACAGTGATTCTGGGCATTTTCACCTGGCAATTTCTAAATTAGCAGCTCTTGACAGACAGACCAACATCCTTGTGCTTTCCTGAGCCCATCTTGGGGAAAACACTATTCCCGGCAGTGCTATTTTTTGATTTCAAGTCTTTAACTGTTTCAGAGCAGTAGGTTGTGTCATTTAGGGCCAGAGCTCTGCAGCCCCTTCACAAAAAAAAGACTAAACAGAAGTTACTGTTGGTGTCAGCTCAGCTGGACTGATAGCCAGGCATCCACACCTGTAGCTAATAAATAAATAAATCTGGTTTTCAGTGCTCTACCCCCAGGTGCTTTGTGCAGGCAGGTGTGGTTAATGGGGGCACAAGCAACAGTTAGGGGGAGACAGGAGTGTGAAAACAGAAAGAGCCTGAAGTTACATCAGGAGTAGCTTGAGGAGCACTGTTAAAGCAGCATAAGTTGGTCTGTGTCCTGAACCTGCACCTCCCTCAGACCCCAGCAGAGGCAGGACAGCAATCCAGACTCCTCTGAACTCACCAGACAAGCAGAACTGTAAGGGGGTTCAGAACTAAGAGAGCCAAACATGCACTACCATAAATCACAGGCAAAAAGAGGAAAGGAAAAAGGGCAGAAAAGGCATCACAGGATCTGGCTTTACTTATTGAAAGGCACAGATCCAAGGCTAGGGGTTTTAAACCCCAATTTACCACGGGAAACTTCACTTGATGAAATCCCAAAAGGAACAGATGCTGTTCATGTGCAGCCAGCAGGGCAGCTGAGCTCTGCACACCAGGGCGGGCCAGCAGATTTAGAGGACACCAGACAGCCCAGCTCCTGCAGGGACAGACGGGGCTCACAGAGCCAGCACCTCCTCCTGCTGGGGGCTGACAGCCTCTAATGAAAGCTCCTTTTCCCCTTAGTACTGGTACAGCTAGAGCTCTTGTCTCCTGGTCTGTTCACACAAAAGTCCAGAGAACGTGCTGGTTTTGAGAGTTCCTGTGAGAGCTGCTCTGACAGCTGTCCCAGGCTGTCCAGGAACGGGGCAGAGACACCACGCTGCTGTCCCCAGAGCAGGACTGAAAACAGGGCTAAAACCTTCTGCACACTGAGAGAAGGTGGTCTCTACTCAGCTAACTCAAATCACAAGTCACCTGAACACCACGGACCCGGGACATGGCACCAAGGTGCCACCTGAGCCGTGTGGCCACCCCAGCTGTGCTGCCAGCCTCGTGCCACCACCTCAGCTCCACCACGCTAGCACTGGAGGGCAAAATCTTCCATTGCTGCTGTTCTTCTGCATCAAAACTCAATAATTCTGAGTTCTCTAGTGAGCTGAGGTAGGAGAACTGGAACGAGGCTTGGGTTACCAGCCACGGACACCACAAATGCTGTTCCTCACATACCTACCTAGTGCCTTAAAGTGAGTGTGCAAGCTCCTAGCAGCCCACTTGTGCAGAATCAGGGGATTTTTCAGCATTTCACACACCCACATGCTTGCAGGTTGGTCATTAATGCAATTTATAAACCACATTTCCATACAGACCAGTCCCATGCTGGAGTACTGGAAAGCAGCAGCAGCTCCTCTGTCCGAGCCCCTGGCCCTGAGCTTTCACCCACACTGGTAACTCAGGACAAGCCTAAACCAGGAGCCTTGATCTCGCACTTTCAAGCCAGCACAGGTTTTACAAGAGTTTAACTGTTTCCCTGTGGTAATTATAATAAGCAGGTCTAAGAATGCTCACTAGTATTTCACAGCATAACAGGAAAGCAGCTCCCTCAATCTCAGGCCACCCCCAGGAGCGAGACGAGAGCCCCCAAATCTTTCTATCAGGGCAGCTTTAACAGACAGGTGTCTCCTGCAGGTGTCGGTGGGCTGCAGGGAGCTGGGCCCTGCACAATCTGCTCTCGCTCTGCAGGATGAGCCGGAGCTGCACACCCCATGGCCAGGAGAACCGGAGCTGCACACCCCCTGGCCAGGGGAACCGGAGCCGCACACCCCATGGCCATGAGAACCGGAGCCCCAGGAGCAGCCCCGGCCAGAAAAGGAGCCTGTGACCACGGCCAGGGAAAAATGGGCCAGAAAGCTCACACAGGGACGAAGCAAGCACTCAAAACCCCTCCAGAGGCACAGCTTCTTACAAACGAGATATGGAGCCGAGAAGGAGGGAGGAGAGGAGCAGCCCCGGCCAGGAGGGGAGGTTGTGAACACGGCCAAGGGAAAGCGTGTCAGAAAACTTACATGGGACCAAGCGGGCTCCCAGAACCCGAGCACCCGACCCCCGAGGCACGGCTTTTCCCAAACTAGATAAAGAAACCAGAACAAGTCTTTTATCCCGCTACAGCAGCGGCTGGAGGCAGCTCGGTGGCAAGTTGCATTATCAGAAAGCGCTGGAAGTTCCCGCGGCGCACGGCTCGCTCCGTGCCCCGCTGTGCCCCGGTGTGCCCGGGCCGCACGGACACGCGGCCGCAGCGGGACACGGGCGGTGCGGGGACAGCGGCGGCACCCGGGCCGGGGCTGGGGAGCCCTGCCCGTGCCGCTGGGCGAACCGAGCCCCCGGCCCCGCTGCGAGCGCGGACACGGCCGGGCGGGGTTAGGGTTAGAACAGCCCCGCTCAGAGGGTTAATCAGTCAATTAATGAATTAGCGCTCTGCGAGCAGCCAGGGCTGCGGCTGCGGAGCGGGCAGTCCCGCTCCCCTCCCGGGCCCCGGGGCCCCGCCATGTGGCCGGGCGGGCCGGGCCGGGCCGCAGCCCCGCGCCCCGCGGCCGCAGCACTGACCTTGGTGTCCCCGTTGCACAGGGCCATGGGGGCGGCGGGCAGCGCGAAGAAAGGGCCGCGAGGAGCCGCGGCCGATGAGCTAATGCCGCCCGCGGGAGGAGGAGCCGCCCGGCACGGCCGCTCCGGCGGAAGGGGAGGAGCGGCGGCGGGGTCAGGGGCGGGCCGGGGACACGGCGGGGACACGGCCCGAGAGCCCCGCACCCCCGCGGGGTTTGGGCTCCGACAGCGCATTTTGCTCGGTTATCGGGGTAAAAACAATCAGAGCTTTGCAGTGAGTGGGGTTTTGTGCGTGAGCATCCTGTGGTACCATGGGATCGCTGGCTGCTTTGGGTTGGGAGCTTAAAGCCCATCCCATCCCACCCCCTGCCGTGGGCAGGGACACCTTCCATCGACCGGGTCCATCCTGGCCTTGGACACTGAACCTGCTGTGCCTGCTGGGTGAATTCCCCAGCGGACACCGGAGAACGTGACTGCAGCCGTGGAACCTCCTGGAGAGGTCCTGGGGCGGTTTTCATGTCTTTCCCTGAGCATCAGTGCAAATAGAAGGAATGAAGGAATTCTGGTTAAGGAATTCTGATTGTGCTGTCAGATTCCAAACAGTTCTGACATGAGGCTGATAGAAATGTACAGGTTTTGTTCAAAATCGGGGTTTCTTGTCTGTTGTTTTTTGGGATTCATTTGTGTCATTCTTTTACAGTTCTATTTACATTGGCATTCAAGCAGGGTTATCTCAAAGCACATGGCACAGGATTGTGTCCAGACAGGTCTGCACTATCCACAATAAAGAGACTCCACACCCTTTCTGGTCTCTGTTACAGCGTTCGCAGCAAAGATCTTCCTCCTGTCGAGGTGGAACTTCCTGGGCTCAGTCCCTGCCGTTGCTCCGGTGCCATTGCTGGGCCCCCGGAGCAGAGCCTGGGCAGAGCAGAGCTCTGACCCTACCTGCACCCAGGGATAGCCAGGGACAGCCATGGCGGAGGGCCCTCTCGAGGCTGAATAGCCCCAGCTCCTTCAGCCTTTCCTGGGCACAGAGACGCTCCAGTGATCCCCGATCCGCATCCGACCCCGGTTCCCGTTCCCGGTTCCGCTCCCGCTGCCCCTGCCCCGTCAATCAGGGTCAGGGGGCGTTGCGATGCATAACGTCACCCTCGTTGCACCAATGCGGCGCGGCCACGCCTGGCCCGCGCGGGGCGGAGTCGTTCCCTCAGCCCGGCGGCCGCGCCGGGGCCCCTCCGGGCCGTTCCCGCCCGTGCCGGGGCCGCTGCCGGGCCGTGCCGGACATGGCGCCCGCCATCGCCGCCGAGGAGGGCGGCCGGCAGCGCCGCGCCGCCACCCGCCAGCACAGCCTGGACCTGACGGGCGACCCGCCCCCCGACTGTCTGCCCGGCGACACCGAGGCGCTGCTGCCGGCGCCGGTGCGGGCGCGGGGGTACCGCGCGGAGCTGGGCAGCATCCTGCTGCTGCTGGTGCTGTACGTGCTGCAGGGCATCCCGCTGGGGCTGGCGGGCAGCGTGCCGCTCATCCTGCAGAGCAAGAGCGCCAGCTACACCGACCAGGCCTTCTTCAGCTTCGTGTTCTGGCCCTTCAGCCTGAAGCTGCTGTGGGCGCCCTTGGTGGACGCCGTGTACCTGCGCGGCTTCGGCCGCCGCAAGTCGTGGCTGGTGCCCACGCAGTACGTGCTAGGGCTCTTCATGATCTACATGTCCACTCAGGTGGACGCGCTGCTGGGCGACGGCCACGGCCGCGGCCCCGACGTGGCGGCCCTCACCGTCACCTTCTTCCTCTTCGAGTTCCTGGCGGCCACGCAGGACATCGCGGTGGACGGCTGGGCGCTCACCATGCTGTCCCGGGAGAATGTGGGCTACGCCTCCACCTGCAACTCCGTGGGGCAGACGGCCGGCTACTTCCTGGGAAACGTGCTGTTCCTGGCCCTGGAGTCCGCCTCCTTCTGCAACAAGTACCTGCGCTTCGAACCGCAGCCGCGGGGCATCGTCACCCTCTCAGGTACGGCCGGGTGTGCAGCCCAGCTGTGCTGGGACAGGGCCAGAGTGCGCTGGTTGGAGGGGACCAAAGAGATTCCCATAGCAGGGACACCTCCCACTGCCCCAGGAGCTCCCAGCCCCAGTGTCCAGCCTGGCCTTGGGCACTGCCAGGGATGCAGGGGCAGCCACAGCTGCTCTGGACGCCGTGTGCCAGGGCTGCCCACCCTCACAGGGAAGGATTTTTTCCTGATAATAATGGTTATATCTTCCTCAGGATGCTTCTTCCCTGTGCCTGGACCCCTCTGTGGTTTGATGCTGGGATCCAAACAGATTTGGTGTGTCCCTTGCCCCGTGGGAAAGCACAACCTGCTTGGAGGCTGACAGAGCCCGCTGCTACATGCACTGGACTTCGGATTTTTCTGGGCTAAAGTGTGTGGAAAACCTGCCTTGTCATTATCTTGGCTGACCTAAGCACTTTGGAGGAACTCTTTTTTTTTCCCTCCTGGTTTAATGGCCATGGACTAAATTGCTCTTTAAGAAAAGCAAGCCAAAGTCTCCAGGTGGGAAGAAGAAAGAGGGGAACCAAAAAAAAAGATTCTCCCAATACGATATTTTTCACAGAATAGAAGTGAAAGTGTTCAAGGCTGAGCATGTAGCCAGTTACTGAAGGAAGGCCTTAGTTTAGTAAATTAAGGGGGATTTGCTTTCTTCTCTTTAGCAAATTAAATGGAGCGTGGTAATCCAAATATAACTGGCTGTCAGTGGAGGGATGTTTCTGTTTGCTGGGGTTTGGGATTTTTCTCAGAAAGGTTCTGTGTGGTGGTTGATGTTAGGGGCATTACCCTGGAGATGGTTGAAGTGCAGCTGGTTTGGTTGCAAGGTTGAGTGAGGACAGGAAATCTGGCTGCAGCCTCAGGGTGACCCTGGCGGTGAAGAGCAGCTCCCCATGGTCTCAGTCTCTGCTCCCCTCACACCGATTGCCTTGCCTGTGCCATCTCAGATCAGGTATGCCAGAGCAGGCTGGAATTGTTGTGTGAAGGAGAGCTTTGCCTTCTGTCCTGCCCCTTCCTCAGGGATGAACCAGGACAGCAGTGTCCACAGCTGCTGTGCTTGCCTGGTCTCTGCAGCTCCCACCACTGCTAACCAGTCCTCCCCTTTGCTCCCTGCTGCCAGCCCCGTGCCTGGCCTGTGCCAAGGAGCACAGAGTGGCCCTGCAAGTGTCCCAGCTGGTTCCTGGCGTTCCCTGGGGCTGTGCAGCTCCTGGGCTGGCATGTCCATCCCTCTCACTGCAGTGCACACTGACGTCTTTGCTGCTGATGCAACTTGCAGCCACTGCTGTTCAGACAGCCTGACTTGGCTGTACTTCCCTCACTGCCCAGGGTTTTGGTTGGTTGGGGTTTTTTCCCCTCAGGGTTGTTTGTATAAATGGGTTTGTTACTATTACAAAAGTGCTGGTTTTAAAAGATATTATTCCCAAACCCAAACAGCACCAATGCCACCTCCTTAACCTGCCCTGGAGTATTGATGTGGGTGGAGTAAGAACAGCAAATAACTGACACTGTGGTTGCAGGATATGGTTTTTCAGGTGGTAAAACTGTAAGAAATTTCTGTTTCTCAGTCGTGTGAATGGCATTTTGGTGTTTCCCTGGAGCAGCTGAGAGCAGCAGGAGTAACCAGCTCACCAAGGGCACAGGGGCTCACTGGTCCTTGCCCTGGCTGTAATGGGCTCGTGATGAGCAGGTTTGGGCAGGTAAAGCAGCAGAAAACTTCACTGCTGGAAAAGGTGAATGTTCTCTGCCAGCTCAGATCTCTGGGCACTTTTGCTGTAGGCTGAGCCCCGTGCCAGGGAAAGAAGTCAACACTCCATGATCCAGAGGGTAGCACCCCAAAGGAACTGGGTCAGGGCTAGTTTGGATAGCAGGTCAGGTTAGTTTGGATATCAGGGAAGGTTCTTCCCCCAGAGGGTGCTGGCACTGCCCAGGCTCCCCAGGGAATGGGCACAGCCCCGAGGCTGCCAGGGCTCCAGGAGCCTTTGGCCAGCACTGCCAGGGTTGTCCTGTGCCAGGCCAGGAGCTGGGATGATCCTTGTGGGTCTGTCCCAACTGAAGATATTCTGTGATGCTAAGTCAGCTTGGAGTTGTTGAGAAGCAGCAGCAGCCTTCATTGTTCTCATTAACTTCAGGAAATAATGTGGACAAATGTAAACCCCTCATCAAACTCACCAAACCAAAGGCTGTGCTGGGCTGTGTCAGGCTGAAGTGCCAGAGAAGGAAACAGGGAAACCCTTCTGGGGGCTGATTGTCCTGGCATGTCCAGGGGTTTATTTAGCACTTGCTCTTCAGGTGACTTGTATTTTTTTAAAAGCAGGGGAAGCTCCCTGGCTGGGTTTGTGATTCCTGCCTTGTTTGCCTGTTCCAGGGGAAGAGAGGGAAAGGCAAGGACAGGGAAAGAGTGAACACAGGACAAAGGTGCCCCTTAAAGGCCTCCCCCACTCACCTGTGCCAGGGACTGTGGAGTACCCCTCCTCCTGGGAGGGGATCCTGGGTACCTTCTTCAGGCTGTTTTCCAGCCTGATCCACCCCTGATCTAGTTCAAAAACTTGTCTTGCCCTGTCTCAGTGGTTTGTTTTGTTACTAGCAGTGTGGCTGCAGAAACAAAATAGGGATGGGGGAAGCAGCAGTGGTGGGACCAGAAAGTTTGTCCTTGAAATCCCTTATGTAAACTCTAATTCCAAAGTTCTTCTGCTTGTAGCCTGTTAGTGAGGTTCCTTGCATTTGAAAGGAAATGTCCCTTATTTTTGTGTAAACAGCCTACAGCCTCAAAAAACGCAGTTTTTCTTGTCTGAACTGCTATATATATACATATATATATGGTGAGGTTTTTTCTTTTTTCTTGCTTTGCTTTGTTGCTGATGCAGCCCCTGCAGTGCTGTGCTGCAGCTGACAGGGCTGGCCTGATCAGGAGCACTCATGTGATGATGCTCAGAGCTATTTCTATCCCCATCCTTGCACTGTATGTCTCTCACTGCAATGATAATGCTCAGGGTTATTATTAGAGAGCTGCTCCTGTACATCCTTTGTAGCCAGCAGCTGTGATTAGTGAGACTCTCAGAAAATGCACCTTTCCTTGAGAATGTCTGCTCAGGGCACCATGTGTTTTTAACAGAGAGCAATCTGACAGTGTTGCTTGTGAGGTCATGTTTATTTCAGGAAAGGGAAAAGTAGAAATGATGTGAGGAGCCGTTTTTGTGTTACCCTGGGAATGGTGGGACACACCTGGAGCAGTCCTTGCACGTTTCTTCCCTGCTGTGCAGGAGAAGCAGGCGATGATTGACCAAACCTTTGTCTCTGCCCTTTCACCAGCCCTCGCTGCTCCTGTTGAAGGTTTTCTGGAATGCTGCTGGGGCTGCTCCTGACCAGGAAGAATAAAGGCTGCTTCTGTCCTATCCCCTGCACAGGCTGAGTTCTTTCCTGCCCCTGTCATAGAGGCACAGGATAGGATGCTCTTGAACTGGCCATTCACTCAATCAGAAAGTACTCTCTTGGTGGTTTTTTCCTGCCCCACATCCACGATTTAGCAGATACTGATCTGCTTAAAGCAGAGCACTGGAATGCTGCCAAGGATCCACTTGGGCCAGACAAATCTGAGGACTCCTTACAACTCTGTAAAAACTTTCCTCGGGCCATCTTCACCCTCCTAAGTGCCTGTTTCCTGCAGGTGGGAGATGGATGTTAGATAGGGGTGTAGAGCTGAGGCACAGAGTGGTTCCCTGACTGCAGGGAAAGGCAGGAGCTGGCAAGGAGTTCTGCCTCTGGAGGTTCTTCCCTGTTTTCTAACTATTACATGTGGTTTTCCTCCTTTATCAGCCTGTAGTGGTTGTGTGTGTAATCCTTCAAGACGTTCATTTTTGCCTCTGTTCCTCCTCCAGCATGCTCACTGTGGTAATAACCCACCAAGCAGCAGGGAGGTGACCTGGTTTGCTGCTGCTCCTCTGCCACAGCTCCAGCAAACACCTCCTTGCAGAGGAGGGCAGAGCTGTGTCACTCACTGTATGGAGCTCTGTGCTTGTGGTTTGCTTTTGCTGCTTGTTTTTATTCCACTTTGATTATTAGGTTTATATTCCACAACTGTCCATCATGCTGTTACAAAGAAATTTTTATTTTATTTTATTTTCCCCTCCAGATTTCCTGTTTTTCTGGGGAGCTGTCTTCTTAGTTACCACTACATTGGTTGCCTTTTTGAAAAAGGAAAACGAGGAGCTAATACCAGCAAAGGAAGAAACAAAAGGCATCACTGACACATACAGGCTGCTATTCTCAATAATCAAGATGCCAGCAGTTCTTACTTTCTGTCTCTTGATCCTCACTTCAAAAGTAAGTAAATACACGTAAGAATTGTTAAATGCTTGCATCAGAGTCTGGAAGGCTGCTGAGTCCCTGGTATGTAACTTAGTTTTGCTGTTGGCTGTCACAAGAGTTGTGAATTTTCACATGAAATTCAAGCAGAATGGGTTATCTCACTGTGCTGAGCAGGGCTGTGCAGCAGAAAAGCTTCGTGAGAGCTTTTGTGTTTGACACAAGCATTGAAGAGAAGTTTGGTGGCAATGTGGTATTAAAGTGCATTTTTAAACAGGCTGTGTAGCCTGCAGTTAAAAGGGCAGAAAATGTTTGTTTTTAGCTCAGAATCTCCAGCTCTGTCCAAGCTGGGTTTCCATGGCTGCTAGTTGGACACTGAGGATGCCAGCAGCAGGGAAGGCACAGGAATGAATGGCAGTGCTACCTAATGTTCCTGGATAGTTTTGGCTGTGATGACAGTAAGAGTGGTCAAGTGTAGAACATGCAGAACTAATCTGGAAATCAAATCGGGGCGGAAGTGACTTCAGTGACAGTGTGTTCTGTATCCCATTTCCCAATTTACGTGCTAGGGAGTCAATTGAATTTCTAGCCAAGCTCCCTGTTCTTCTCAGCTTATTTTGTCTCCCTGACATTGCAGATTGGGTTTTCAGCAGCAGATGCTGTGACAGGACTCAAACTGGTGGAGGAGGGAGTCCCCAAAGAGCACCTGGCTCTGCTGGCAGTTCCAATGGTTCCTCTGCAGATCATCTTGCCTCTGGTTATCAGCAAATACACAGCGGGCCCCCAGCCCCTGAACACCTTCTACAAAGCAATGCCTTACAGGTAGAGCCTCGTTTTCGTGGAACACAGTAATATGTGTGCTCAGTTTGTGTGTTCAGGTCACCTGTAGGGTTTTGTGTGTAACTCTCTGACTTCCAGGTCCAAAGAAGTGTGTCAGGATTGTCACAGTGAGTTGAACTGTCTGGTTCATGGAGTGTCACTGTGTGGAAACAGAGCATGAGGTGTTTGGGGTGTGCATGTACAGCTGCATTAGAGCAGTGCTCTCCTGCTCCTAATTAACAATGTCACTGCTTGTCAAATATTTGATATCTAATTCTGAGACAGAAATAGGTGTAACTGTTTGAATCTAAACTATTTTAATGTACTCTCTGTAGTTGTTCAGTGGTTGCTTTGTGTTGAGGAAACACATGGGAAGAATTACTTGGAATGACAAATCATCTTTCTCATCCCTCCAGGTTGCTGCTTGGCCTGGAATTTGCTTTCCTGGTGTGGTGGGCTCCTAAAGTAAAGCATGAAGGAGGATTTCCTGTCTACTACTACGCTGTGGTGGTGCTGAGCTATGCTCTACACCAGGTAACAGTCACAGTTGGGGAGGGGAAATGCTGTTCCCTGTCTTGTCCTGGGTCACACTGGAATCCCTCCAAGCCTGACCTGTGCTGTGTGGCAGGACTGACTTCTAATACTCTTGCCAGTGTTATTCCTCCCTATTCCCTGTGCTCCATTGGACATCATCTGGGAGCTACTTTGAGTTCTCCATGTCTGGTGTAGTTCCCCAGATTCCTTTTTCCCCAGACCCAGAAGCTGAAAAGCACAGAGGAGCTGGAGAAACCCCAGAACTGTGCCTGAGCTTGATAGGCATGCTGATGAATGCACTGGTTGTGCAAATATATAAAATTATGTGATCCTGGTCCTAGGAAAAATATTCAGTTGTTGGAGGAACATCATAATGGATCTGTTCCAAAGACTTGGGAAACAAGCAGCTGATACAGCGTGGTCTGTGGATCAGAGCTGGAATGCAGGGCCTTGAGAGGTGATTTTTAAGTGCAGAAGGGTTGTGTTTAGGTGCTGTTTTAGCTGGCTGATTGTATTTCAGTTTGCTAACCCACATCATGCCAGTGCCTGTGAGGCTGGGTCTGTTGCAGCATGACTTGAGACAAGCAGCAAGGCCACTCCCTGAGTTAACACAGGGACAGGCTGCAGGGGGAACTGCTGCTGCTGGGATCATTTTGCAGCCCGTGCTGCTGAGCTCAGGGGAGCTCTCAGCAGGGTTGTGCTGGGGGTTTCACTCGTGTCTGTCTGTCTGTCTGTGTGTCTGTGTGTCCCCAGATCACCCTGTACAGCATGTACGTGGCCATCATGGCCTTCAACGCCAAGGTCAGCGACCCGCTCATCGGGGGCACCTACATGACCCTGCTCAACACCGTCTCCAACCTGGGCGGCAACTGGCCCTCCACGGTGGCCCTGTGGCTGGTGGACCCCCTCACAGTGAAGGAGTGTGCCGGGGCCCAGGGCCACACCTGTGCCACTGCAGCAGCCACAGAGGTGAGCCTGGGGCTGGGGGGTCTCTGCTCAGTGTCTCAGTTAAATGGCTTCCTCTGGGAACCTTCACAGTGTATAGCTTGTGCTCACAAATTCCCACTGATGGAGCTCATTCTCCTGTCTGATAAAATCCAGGCTGTTAGCAGCTGTGCCCTCTGAATAAGCACCCCTTACCCAGGGTTTGCAGCTGCAGGGTAGTGAGCCCTTTGTTCCCATGCTACCTGGAGGAGAAGCACCAGACTGGTGCCACATTCTGTGCAGTGTGAGGAGCCTGTAGGTGTGGTTTGAGTTGTGCAGTCAGGGGCTCTGTCCTTGGCAGGCTCTCTGTCCCTCCCCAAGGGCCTCCATTTCTCTGGTAGGTTTTTCTTCCTCCTGTCTCCCTGGAGGCTTCTTATCTGCCTGCCTTGATACCTTCTCCAAGATGCTGCTCTGCTCTCTGATTTTGGTGTCCACTTTCCCCATGAAATCAAGTGGGACTGGCTGCCTGCCCAGTTCTGGGAGCCCTGTGGAAGAGAACAAAGAACTTGCTGTACAGAGATCAAACAACAGGACACAAAACTGCTGGGAAAGCACATTTCAAATTCACCTCCTCACAGCAAATGAGACATTTGACATGGCTGAAGAGTAGAAATGTTTGGGTTTTTTTTTTTTTTCTGTGCTCATGACTGAGATTTATTTCCCTCCTGAATGCCAGGATGCTCTAGGATGTGGAGGTTCTCTAAATGATCAAAGTGTTCTGGAGTGCATCATTACTTGTCTGAACTGGAGTTGCAGTTTTTGTTGGTGCAGAGGGGAAACTGCTTCTGCAGCAGATGCTTTCCCAGCCTCTTGCTCATTAGCCTGTCACTAATTAGATTCCTTGTGTCTCAGCCTCTGCTGAGCTTGAGTCCTTCCTCCTCCTTCACCTCACTCCTCTGATCTTTTCTCACGTCCTCCTGGTTGGTGACATTCCACCACCACCACCACCACCACCACCACCACTCCCTTCTTATTCCTAATCTGATCTTGACATGTCTCAGAATAATGAACATGCTGGCAGAGCCTCAGCTCAGAGAGTGGATTAATCCTGGGATTAGAGCAGTGTTGAAAGCCAAACAATAGCAGAAACAATCCTGGGCTGTACAATCACCCTGTGAACGCTGGAGCTTTGTCTTCCAGTTCAAAACCATCCTGGGTGTGTTTCTCCTAGACACAGAATCATGGTTTGGATTGGAAGGACCTAAAAGCCCATCCAGTGCCAGCCCCTGCCATGGGCAGGGACACCTTCCACTATCCCAGCTTGCTCCCACCCCTGTTCAGCCTGGCCTTGGACATTTCCAGGTCTGGGGAGTCCACAACATGGATGCCTAGAGAAAAAAATCATCTTTCTCTGTGAGGCTGGGAGCAGTGGTTGCACCTGCAGGCCAGCACGGACAGCGGGGCTGTGCCTGCTTGCTGGAGTTTGCCCTTTGGGCTGATGTGCTCCATTTCCCACATGTTTAGGGCAGGCTTGGTACTTTGTTACTTTTCATGCTGCTGATAAGCTCAAAAGCCTCTCTGACCAACTGCATAGGAAACAACAAAGAGTAAAGAACTCTAGTCCTGCCCAGGAGCAGGGAGACGGCTCTGGAGTGCTGTGTGCTCAGTGCATTCCCTGTGCTCTGTTTCAGCTGTGCACAGCAGCTGGGGGCTCCTGTGTGACCACCCTGGATGGGTACTACGTGGAGTCCGTCATCTGCGTCATCCTGGGCTTTGCCTGGTGGTTCTTCCTGGGACCAAAATTCAAAAAGCTGCAGGACGAAGGACAGTCTTCGTGGAAGTGCAAGAGGAGCAATTGATGCACTTAGGTGTTGGATGGACCAGCAAGGTGGTTTTAGTTTTATTACAAAGACGTACCCCATAATCAGCACCCCGGAATCTCGGTGTTCTGTGCCATGCCAGATCTGTGTGGCCAAGGCAGGGCTGTGTGTGGCACCACTGCCCTCCCCACAGCACAGCAGTTCAGAAAGGAATGGCCAAAGCAGCACCTCCGTGCCCCATGCTTACCCCTGACTCCAGAGCTGCTGGTTCCAGAGGGCACCTCTGGGAAAGCTCCTGGTGCCATGGCTGTAGAGGCAGCAGCATTGCCAGCTGAGTGCCAGCTTTTATTTTCACACAGAAATGATCTGACAGGGCAGCTGAGCCGGGGAAGGATGCCCAAGGCATTCTGACTTGGAGGTTAAGCATGGTACTGTGGAATTCCTTGTGGGAAGATCAGTGTGAGATGTCTGTGGGCTTTGCTTCTTCTCACTTTCTGAACTGTAACCGCACCTCAAAGGATGAAATGTTCCGGAGATTCTTTTAAATGTATTTTCTGGCTTTTATAAGCTTTAAAGATTTATAAGAAACTATTTTTATAAGCAAATTACATTTGTTTAATTTATTTCCGCTGTTTCAAGGCAGTTTGATTTACGTTCAAGGTAATTTCTTGATGGCATAATGCTGTAAGGTGGGGCTGGAATAACGCACAATCCTCTGAGCCTTGAGTCCTGCAGCTGGAGCTGGAGGTGCTTGCCAAGGGAGGGCACGTGGGCCTTTGGAAGGGGTGAGTTGATAGGGGAAGACCAATCCATTGGTTTTCCAAAGTGTATTACTAAAATTTGAATATTCATTCTCAGAAGCAGTGGGAGCGCCAAGAGTTCCCCCAGGCAGGGTGAGAAGAGTGAGGTGGTGATGACAAAGGTGCCAAATTCCCAGGGAGCTGGTGCAGGACTCACCCTCACACCAGTCCAATCCAACGGGCACAGTCCTGTGGCAGAGCAGCTGGCGCTGTGTGGTGGAAACATCCCCGCTGGATGTGTCTCACTGAGCTCCCTCCTGAGTGCCTTAGGGACCCACAGGTGCTGGAGAGGCACTCGGACCCTGCTGGGTGTATGTGGAACATTGGTATTAAAAAGGAAAACTATTAAACATCCCTTGCAAAGGTGCACAAGGTTCCCTGCCACGTGTCTTGTCAATGTTTGAGGGACTGGGCTGGGAGGGGTTTGGGATCTTGTGCTGCTGTGTGTTTTGGGGGAAAAGTAACCCAATACCACCTCTGGAGTGTTTGTGAGTGGGTGGGTGGGTGTACAAAGGGTCTCCTTGGCATCAGGGGTAAGGAGGGGACTGGCAGAGGACACTGTGACCTTGTGCTTCACTGGACACTGCCTCCTGTCCTCTGTCCCCTCCCTCAAGGAACACACCTCACAGTTGGCTTCAAGCACAGCAAAAACACTCGTGCTAAGTGAAATCACATGGGTTCTACTGCCCAAGACCAATGTCTTCCAGTTTCCCCTCTGCATAAGAACAAAATGTAAAAATACATCAGATTTATGTCTGCCCCTTTCAGTCCCTGTCCCACCAGCTCCACTGCATTAACTCTGTGAGGCACTTCAGTTCTGTATCCCCTCTGGAACCGTGGGCTTCCTATTGAATTACATCTTGCATACCTAGAGGGATTGTTTTAACTTTTCTGACTGGGAGGCAAAACTTCAAGTGCAGAAGCTGATAAATTAAATTTGCTGTGTATTAGATTTGGGTTTTGCTTTGCAATTTTTTTCTGCTATTTCTAAAGGTGCCAGTGAAACTTGTCACTTATAAAGATGGGTTAAGGATTTACTCAATCAATAATTAGATTATCAACAATATCAAAATTGCACATCAACTCCAAATAGGTAGGAATAGATATGTTACCTTAAATAAATAACTGTGTCCTTTTTTCAAACTGGTAAAACAAGTTATGGATTAGTGCTTTTGATTTAAGTACCTATTTTGGAAGTTGGAAATGTTACTGCTGTGCCAGCCCCTTAGCAGGCTGCTGAAGAGCACCCATAAAATTTTGACCTTGTTACATTTTTTCTACCAACTCTGTTCAAAAGTGGTTTTTCTTTTTGACATTAGAATTCGTACAAACTTAAACATCTTTAGCATTAAAAAACAAACAACAACCCCCAAACCAACAAGAATAACAAACCAAACAAATTTGAAATGCCAAGAAGAAAAGAACATCTGAAGGGTCGGAGGAGCTGTGGTACAGGTTTGAGGAGCTCAATGCAGAGTTCAACCTGGAGAGGAGAAGGCTCCAGGGAGAGCTCAGAGTGCCTGGCAGGGCCTGAAGGGGCTCCAGGAGAGCTGCAGAGGGACTGGGGACAAGGGATGGAGGGACAGGGCACAGGGAATGGCTCCCAGTGCCAGAGGGCAGGGATGGATGGGAGATTGGGAATTGTTCCCTGGCAGGGTGGGCAGCCCTGGCACAGGTGCCCAGAGCAGCTGTGGCTGCCCCTGGATCCCTGGCAGTGCCCAAGGCCAGGCTGGACACTGGGGGCTGGGAGCACCTGGGACAGTGGGAGGTGTCCCTGCCATGGCACTGGATGGGATTTTAGGTCCATTCCCACCCAAACCAGTCTGGAATTGTGTTCTCCTTACATTACTGCCAGGTGACCTCTCAGTGTTCACTTGAGTAGGGATTTCACCTTGGCTTTTATTTGGCACTGTGAAATTCAGGCCAAAAAAAGGAAAGAGCAAAGGTACAAAAAGAACCTTTCCCTGCCCATGGTTTTTTCCTTCAAGCACAAAGGGATCCTTCCCCCAGGCAGTTCCTTGTGGAAAATTTGGAGCAATTCAAAGCATGATGGTTCACAGTTAGGACAGGGACTTGGAATTTTTATCCTTAAAAATAGTCTTGTCTTTTCCCATACTGAGCATGAAGTCCTGAGGAAGCAGAAATGGGATTTGTTGATAATCTTTGATTCTTCCTGACTCCCCTCAGTGCCTGCAGAATATCTGAGTAGTATTTAAAGTTAAAACAAAAACACTTCCCAGTCTTTTTGGTGTTGAAGAGGATCTTCAGATGTCCTAAGGGGGGTTGTTCATCCCTAATTCCCTCATTCTTTCATTCCCATTGCACCGGCTCCTTTGGAAATTCTTCTCAGTTGATTTCTGTGCTTTTCATTTTTCCTGTTGGAGTTAATGTGGTTTCCTAGCCCAGAAAGCTGCATTGTAAAATACCTTGTTTTGTCCATCTGCTCCATTTATTTCCACCCTTATAAAGTTTTATTGAAGAAAACCAGATTAAATTTAAGAACAAATTCTGTCTTTTAAAGCTGTGGCATCCCCTCCATAGAAATAACTCCAAATGTGCAATTTTGTGTCGTTTCTGAAAGCACCTCCTTGGTCAGTTTCTGTGCCATGAACCAAATCAAGGGAGCTAAATTTTAAATGTATCTATAATTTCATCTGTTTCCTGCATGGAATGTATCTGGTAGTGTGAAACAATGGGGAAAAGAATAAAAAATAGCTGGAAAATCAAGCTCTAATTCCTCTTTTAGGTCAGTCCTTTAGGAGGTTTTCCTAAAGCTCCTCTCTATGCAGTGCTTTGCTTCCAGATTAAAATACTCTGGATTAAGCAGTGGCTTCAAATATTCTGGATGAGATGAAGTTATAGCCATGGGGGAAGAGGGGAAATGGAGAAATGCATGTGAATGACTGGATTGCAGGGAATATTTGCAAATATAAGTTTAGTTCAAATTTAGTATTCTATTTTTTGACCTTCACCAATGGGATAAATATATAGAAATATATATATTTTATATAAAAATTCTGTGCACTCATTAACTGACAGAAATTATTCTGAAAACTTTGCCTGCCTGGTTTTGGTCCAGTGCATGAAAACATCAGGGTCCTCTCTCTTTTCTGCCTCCCAGTTTTGCTGTGCCAGGCTCAGGATGACATCCCAAGCTCAGGATGACATCCCAAGCTCAGGATCACATCCCATGCCTCAGTTCCAACACCTCAAGGAGCCAAACTGTGTTTCCACCTTTCATGCCAAAATGAACACAAGAAATCTTCATATCTAACAAGAGAATTCTTCCTTTTTTTGTAAAATACTTTATTTACTGACTTGTCTAATGTAGTAAAATTCTCATTTTAGCAAAGCAATTTGTTGATTCAAAGTGTTGGTGTTAGCAGTTTGGTGGAATTGCCACCAGTGTGTTCAAGGTGACATTGGTTTGCAAGTGGCTGATCAGCATTTTGGAGGTAAAAGAAGAGAATATTCAAACTGATGCAGTGGCTTTTCCTTTCACTTCCAAATTCTGGCCCAGATCAGCCCTTGGTTTACTGTAAACAACAATGTCCAAGGAAAGGAGATGGAAAAAACCACTGAGGGATGAGAGAGATGGATAAGGGACCATTAAATGCACTTGTAAGGAGGACCTGGAAATGTCTTAAAATTCCTTTTAGGATACTTGTCCACCTTGAATTCCAGCAGTTGTAGGGTTTGTCTTTGCCCACATTTTCAGGAAATTCCACCCACAATATCTGTATTTAACAGTTTTAAGCAATCAGGGAGTTTTCCTGTGTTTCTGGCTGTGGTTAGGAAGTGCTTTGGAGGCAGATTCTTCATTCCAGGCATCTCCAGGAAAACACACACGAGGAGTTGGAACTGTAAAAGCAGTTACAAAAAAAGGCAGGGATTTTGTGATTTTGTCTTGTTTCCATTTCCCCCATCGAAAGCATGTTTCGAAATGATTCCGAAATGTTTTAGAAATTGTTGTTAACTTTTGTCAGAAGCTGACAAGCTAAACTTAGGTTCCTCCTAAACACATAACTCAGAACATGAAAGCAATTCCTCCCTACGGTTCCGTAAATGAAAATAATTTAGTCTTTGGTCTTACTTTTGGCATTTGAGACAATTCAGTTCCTTTGGTAAGACCTTATGATATATTAATTTGTAGCTGCTACTTTCATCTGCAGCTGTGCTAGTGGAAGCTCAGTTGCCTATGAAAAAGGGATTTGATGTTTGCTGTTCTATTTTTTGTTTCTAATGTCCACATTTACATAAAATACCTGTTTGTTTTGCCTTTTGAAGTCAGAGAGAAAGGGATGAGATGCTCTCAGTGAAAATGAGGTTTCTTGTCTCCGTTGGTTTTTTTTTATTCCAAGGGAAATAGAGCTGGCCTGAGAGGGAATCTGGAGGGTGTTACCTGTTGTGTCAGGGAGGGTTAGGTTGGATATCAAGAGAAGATTCTTCCCAAAGGATGGTTGGGCACTGGAAAAGCTCCTCAGGGAATTGTCACAGCCCCAAACTCTGCTCAGCAGCAACAGAAATATTCCTGTATTCTGACCCGTTACCAGCACGAATCCAAACCATCACCCCACACCTTCCATGAAGAAAATGCCCTCAACCCCACCCAAACCCAGCCCAGCAGCCCAGAATCTCAATGAATTTTCTGTGTGAAAAGCCAAAAAAAAGCCTTGGAAAGAGGAGGACAAAGGATGGGGGAGCTGCTCCGGATAAACATGTCCTGGAATGTTTATTTTTGGAGCTTCCAGGGCAATGTAGGCAGTTGTGCTGCCTGGTTGTCATAGCAGTACCTGTCAGATCTGTGCTGTGCTCTCAGAATTACCTCCAGTGATGTTTGTGACCATCCATCAGCAGTGGGCAAACCCCGACGTGCGTCAGGAACCGCAGCAACTCCTGCGCAGCTCAGGACCTTCACAACTCTGAGTTTATCCTTCCTGACAAGGCCCCCAAAGCCACACGAAAATCTGGGCTTAGCTTATGGAAATTTGGCTTCATGGTGATATTGTGCTGGGTTCGAGGCAGGCTTATGGAAACAAAAGCAGGATGGTTTTAATAAATGTATGAAAATAGGCTCTTTGCACTTACATAATTGAGCAGTCAAGTCGCATCCATCAGATGAGTGCAAGTGCAAAAGCTCTGATTTAAAATCCATCCCCAGCTCCTGCTGGATGGGGGTAGTTTTCATAACAGGGGAAAAGAGGCCAGAAGGATGGCAAAGATTCTGGATTGCAAACTGCAGGAAAAGCAGGGCACCCCAGTTTCACAGCCTATCGGGTGTTATTGAATCTAGGGGATTGGGGTGAAGGGAGCAGGAAAAAAAGCTTTAAAATCATAATTTCGTTTCCCAAATCCCTTTGTGGGTTCAAGCTTGTGTTAATTCCATGTTCAAAGACATTATTCATAGCCCTAAATTGCTCCAGGGGTGGTTTAGATTGGAGATGAGGGAAAACTCTCATGGAAAGGGTTGTCAAGCACTCCCCAGGGCAGTGGTGGAGTCCCCATCCCTGGAAGTGCTCCAAAAACATCTGGAATGAGGTGGGTTGAGCATTGGACTCAATGACCTTAAAGGTTTTTTACCAACCTTAACTACTCAATTTTATGATCATTGGATGTTAGTTGAAATTCCAAGTTTATAACTGGGGCCCTGATCACTTAAATATTTCCTCAGTATATGTTTTAGTGGAATAGAGTGACTGGTTTACATTTCCAAATTGCAATTGGGATGAAGGAAGTGTTTGAAATGCAATTATGATTTAGGAGGCCAAGGGATGCATTGTTTCAAGAAGAGTTTGAACAGTACAAAAAGCTTGGATTAGAAGGAATTGCTGCTACTTTTCCTGACTATTAATGCATTTCCTACAGGACTCTGTGCTTACTTAGAAAGTTTAAGAGTCCAGACATGCAGCTTGAACAATCAAATGATTTAATTCAGGGCTGGAATGCAATAAGACTTCAAATGGGAGCAATTTTGTTTTTCTTTAGTGCTGAATATTTCTCTGTATAGAAAAACCTCCCCCTATTTCCCATGTATAGACCGAGGATAACAATTTTCAAAGCTTAGAACTTCCTTAAGAACCAGCTCTCAAAATTAACTCGTGTGCCCCAAAGTTTGCTCTTCATCTGGGAATAAAAGACACAAATGCACGTTGATAAATCATCTAAAATTTCTGTAAATCATCTCAAATTTCTGTAGATGGAGGGATTTTTTTTTGCTGTCATAAAACCCCGTTGCATAATGTACTGACCTTTTCAGGAAAGACCTTGCAGGATTTTTGCTTCAGCATTGTACCTGTCAAATTAACTGCACCTGGGAGGAAAATGAATATACTTGACTGTGTTTGAAATAACAGGGTATTTTCTTATTCAGAGAGCTGAGGTTCCTTGAAGGAATATTCTTCAGCAGGTGCTCTTTTCCCTTGATGGTTTCCACCCCATAGCAGGTGGTTTTCTGCCAGCTTTTGGAGTTAGGAATGTCCCTGGCATTGGTGGAATATTGATGATGGTGTGGTTGTGAGAGCTGATGAGCAGTTGGGGCAGCCCACTGGATTTCATGATCTGGTTTTCTCCTTAATTTCTACAATCTGTGATCATTTGTTGTGGAAAAGTCATGGAAGGAGAGTAGAGTTAGATGGAATTTTGGGGAGGAATTGCTCCCTGGGAGGGTGGGGAAGGGCTGGGGTGGAATTCCCAGAGCAGCTGTGGCTGCCCCTGGATCCCTGGCAGTGCCCAAGGCCAGGCTGGACACTGGGGCTGGGAGCACCTGGGACAGTGGGAGGTGTCCCTGCCATGGCTGGGGTGGAATGGGATGGGATTTAAGGTCTTTCCAACCCAAACCAGTCTGGGATTCTGAGAAGCACCTGGTGAAGCTGCCAATGTTGGGATATGGGTGTGAGGTGTCCCAGCCCTCCTAAATCCATCTGCTCCTTTTTTGAGCACTCCTTCCATTTATTTGGGTCATGATTAATCTCTCGTGTGGTCTAGAGGCAGAATAATGATTTCCAGCACTGAAACAGTTATCTTGTTGATCATAATTGTATCATCTTAATTATGGGTTTTGTGTCTTTGGAGCAATCTTGGGTTTTTGGGAAGATTTCCTGCAGCAAGGTGGGCTTGGGCTGGTGGCCACATTCAACATCCACTGTGATGCTGCTGTTTTCTGGATTTTATTATTGTGCTTCCCTTGATAAAGACATTTTCCTGTCCCTAAAGGTGGATGGGATTTGGTGTCCTGCCAGGAATGGAGATCTCGGAGCTATGGCAGCTCTGTAAAACCAGGAGAAGGCTGTTGCAGGTCCTCTTCATCCTAAAGCACATCTTGCTTTTAACTTTGCTTCCAAAACATCACTGTGCAGCATTGGCTCCACCTTCATTGCTCAGCAGCAACCCCGTGACACTTCAGCTTTGTTTTGCTGCAAGAAAATTCCAGTGACTTGGAAGCAAGGAACTGTGTGTCGGGGAACAGCTCTCCCTGCACTAGGAAGAAACACAGAGGGATAAAATGATCCCAACTGCTGCTGTTCTTGAGTTCAAGGGGAAAAAGGTGAACAAAGGGTTTTTCTGAGATTTTTTTTTTCCATCTTCTGTTGAAAGAAGGAATATTTGCTGTTTTTGGCACCTTGCAAAGTTTTGGGTAGTGAGGCGCAGCGCTGAGGTTTAGACCTGGAAAATTCCTGAGCATGAGCTGGTTGTCCTCCTTGGACTGGGGACGAATTCAATCCCTTCAAAATCTTTTGAATGCTCTGTGTGTCTTATAAAGCTGGGGAACATCAATGAATTTGTGGGTTTATCACAGAATTGTTGAGGCTGGGGAAGAGCTCTGAGATCAGAGTCCAGCACCAACCCAGCAGCACCACCTCACCCTCAAATGATACATCCACACAGGTTTTGAACATTTCCAGGAATGGTGTCTCCACCACTGCCCTGCTGGACAGCCCTTTCCATGAAGAAATTTTCTCTAGTATCCAAGATAAACTTGATGTTTCCCTCATCCTGTCACTATTATTTAGAATAATCTTTAATCCAGGGGACATCCCATGTTACTGCTTTTCCATGGAGAATATTCCACAGGGAATCACAGGTAGGAGTGGCTGCTCCTCCCAAACACCTGCTGGTTGTCCCCTGGTGTATTTTACCTGCTCTGAAGTCACAAGCAGTTGAGAGGCACCTCCCAGTCTGTAATTTCCAGACTGGCTCAGAAATGGGGTATTTTAAGGAGAAATAGGGCACGGGATCTTCACACAGTGAAAGAGGCAGCATGGCTCAACTGCTATGCTAAGAAAGTGCAAGAGAATGTTGAAAATGGCTTTTTATTCCTCACTTTTTGGAACCATCACCCACTGTGATGCTGTGGATGCCTGGTTTCCTTTGTTTTTAACAACATCCTTGGAAAGCCAACTTATTTGTTTGGCTAGTTGCCCTCTTTTTTTTTTTCCCCAACTTGCATCTTGACAGTGTTGGGAACAAACACATTGTTTGGAAAGAAAGCTGTAAGAGGTTATTAGCCTGTGTGTCGTGGTAATTCTCTGCTGAGAGCTAACTGAGACCTGAAGAAGCCTTGCCAAAGTAATTTCAAATGGAACACAATGATTCCAATATTATTTTCCCTCCTGGAATCTAAACATGAGTTGACATTAAGGTACTTTGGGATGATTGTTCTCAGAAGCCTTTTATCAGCCAATATCTTTATCAATTTGGGTTTTATGATGTTTTTTTATCAAATTAAACAAGAAGAATTCAATATATTGTTCCCTAAATAATGGATAATAATGTTTTTACATGTTTTTGGTTTTTGTTTTGTGCTCTAATTACTTCAGGAGTAGCAGAAACCCTTGGCAGATTACATTTCCTCAGACAGATCCTTAGTGTAAACCTTCCTTTAATTTAAAGTTTTCTTACAATTTCCTAATTACAACTGAAAAAACCCTTAACTGTCATTTTAAATTTGACATTTTATCTTGTGATTCCAATGTTCTTCTCCCCACTGCTGCCTGAACCCACTCCAGAGGCCCTGGTGAGTAGATACTCAAAGTTTAGCTCTCTCTGAGATGAGCTCATGAACATTTGAATTCACATTATTGTACCAGTGTGGGTGTTTGGGATGAAGCTGCATCCAAGTATTTGCTTTCTCATTTCATGGAGCTTTGGGGACTTTTCCAGCTTTATTCTGCTTTTCCTGGCTCCTCACAGCCAGTTTTGGTGCCTGCAGCACCACGTTCCTCGGGAGCACCCAGAGGACATTTGCTCCGTAGGTTCCCACAGGAAAAATGATCCCTGGGACATGTGGCCAAAACCAAGAGTGAGAAATGATGATGGGAATCCAAAGACCATGGAGCATCCTGGTGGCACTCAGGGACACAGGTCAGTGGTGGCTTGGGAATGCCAGGTTGGACTTAATGATCTTAGAGGGCTTTTCCAACCTAAATAACCCCATGATTCTATGGTGGAAGGAAAAAACGTTCTACCTGGGCACCCAAACTCACCTGGGTGTGCTATTGCAGTTTTTAATTGGAATTCTGGTGCCCTGAGTGCTCATTTTGTGCTCATTGAACCCCCCAGGAAGGGTAAACACGTCACAGCCCTAAATATGAACGTTCTGGGATGTTTTTAGCACAGAATGTAAGGCATGAGCCTGATGTGGGAACACTTGGTGCTTATAAAAGCAGCAGAGCGAAGGAGCTAATTAAATAAAGCTGAAGGTGTTAAATCCCAAAGCAGGGCTCCATTTTTACCAAGTCAAAGCTAACACCACGTGATGTTTATTTTTAACAGGGAAGGTGTAGCAACTTTCACTTTGAATCATTCTTTTTCCACATCAGCATCATTCCAGTTACACCATTGCCCGTTTAAAAATTCCCAGGGATGGGCTGGTTTTTCACACTTGGATTTTATTAATCTTTTCCAGTATTGTAAAAAACCCCAGTCTTGAAAATTAAAGGTTTGGATGTTATTTTCAGGCTTAAATGCATTTTTGGCTGTTAGTCTGCAATTCAGATTTCTGTAGTGAGCTTCTGTAGTGAACTGAAATTCTGTGGGCTTGACCATCAGTGAGTGACTTCAGGGTTTTCAGCACTTAGATCAGCCTGACTAAACAGATATATTGTGCACACTATAAAATAGTACTTTGCTCTTAATGTATTATTTTTTTAATGATTCACAAGAGTAGTGTCCAACCCAGCTATTAATTGAATACAATTTGGGTGAAACATGCCTAAAACCCTGCTTGCTCTTACCTTGTCAACATTTTCCTTTTCTGAATTTTCATCTTTCTCAATGACTGACAATGGTGCAGCATTTTGGCTTCTGAGAGCAGCAGCCTCGATGCTTAAAAAGCCAGCAAGGCCTTTTCTGGGGTTATTAAATTTTAGGATCAGAAATATTTCATGAGCATATTCTAGAAAACAAGCTTTTACAGTGGGAGTATGAAAAAGCACAGCCACTATAGGAAGAACTGGAGGGTTTTTTTTAAAGAAGGAAATTATTCATGCTCCGACATAACAGATGGGTGATTGTAGGGCAGGAAGAGTTTAAAGCATATTTAGGGAGAAAAGAGGTGTCAGATCATTGGCTATCACCAGTTTGGAGGTTTATATCACTGAATATAAGCACTGAAAAGTCATCTTCTCTCTCTCTCAGTGCATTGCAGTCAGAGCTTGAGCTCAGCCTTTCTTGATGGATGTTTCTCCTTTTCCATCAGAAGTGTTAGAGGAAAGCTGGCACTTGCAGGTAGTAAAACAGAGATATTTCTAGATCTTGGGATGAACAGGCTGAACTGAGAAGGTAAATTCATGATTTTTTTAACATTAACCAAAATGAGAGCATCTTTAGGAAATGAGTGATGGATACTGATTATCAATGGTGTTAGGAAATATCCATCCTGAGGCACACACTGTGCCTTGAGTGGCTGAACTTTAAACTTCCAGCATGTTTTTCATTTGGGATGTTCAAAGCAATAACATGAAAGATATTAAAAGCCAACCTTTTCCTTCTTTAAATTCCTTGTGCATAAACATTCACCAGAGGCCTGTTGAGCTCCAAAGGGAATTTACTGTCAGCGTGTTCAGGGATCTGTTTGGATTTGCTCTTCCTGGGACAGGAGCCTTACTCTCCCAGCTTTTTTTTTGTCCTGGATGTGTGGGAAGGGTTTCCCCCTGCACTTTCCATTTTCCCCTAAGCCTGCCCATGTTCCCAGCCTGCATCCAGAGCATCCAGGCACTCTGGAAATGCCTCTGCTGCTCCTGCTCTGACCTTCCCCCCCCTGCCTGGCTTCAGCTTCCCTAAGCCCTCACCTGGAGACTGGGGAGAGCTCCCACCTGCCCTTTGTGGGAGTTGTTTGGTGCTTGCCAGCAGCTCCAGGAAAAGGAAAAAACAATAATGTATGGCTGCTGCAGAAGGTGTGAAAACTGTCAATTCTCAGGTCACTGTGGTCATCAGTGGCATGACAAGTTTCTCTCTCTCTGCAAGTGGCTTCAGAGAGAAGGAGCTGAAGTGGAGCACGGAATCCCTGATCCCATCTCTGCTCCAATTCCCTTTGGAGCTCCATGGAGCCACCTCTCCATACCCCACAGCACTCCTGTGGTGCAGCGTCATGCCCTAGCTCAGTTTGAGAAGTCTTGGGTGCTTTAATTGGCTTGGGCAGCTCTCTGCTGGCTCAGGTGTCCCCTGGGCAGGAGGAGTCAACTGGAACATGAACACTGAAATGCATCACAGCATGGGATGAGTCAGCTCATCCTCAAAAACTCTGGGAATGGAGTCCACCAGATGGGCTCCTGCAGCGTCCTCGCTCACAGGGATGGATGGATGGATGGATGGATGGATAGATGATGGATGGATGATGGATGGATGGATGGATGGATGGATGGATGGATGATGGATGGATGATGGATGGATGGATGGATGGATGGAT
>JAWWEY010000013.1:916366-969825 GCA_035582745.1 Loriotus luctuosus | reverse complement strand
TGGCTCCTGTCCCTCCATCCCTTGTCCCCAGTCCCTCTGCAGCTCTCCTGGAGCCCCTTCAGGCCCTGCCAGGGGCTTTGAGTTCTCCCTGGATCATTCCCTTCTCCAGGTGAGCATTCCCAGCTCTCCCAGCCTGCCACCACCAGCCCCAGCAGGTGCCACTCTCAGGGGTCCCCGGCTGCCCCACGGGGCCACCAAACCCACCCTGCCAAGGTGGCACCTGGCAGATCCCACCCCAGTCCTTCATTCCTTGGGATTTCTCTGGAGCACCAGGGAAAATCCCAGCACTGCCTCCTGGGACTGGACAGGGAAGTTTTGGTGAAGATCAGTTGGAATTTTGGGATTTTCTCCCAGCTCTGTCCCGTGTCCCCACGTGCCACATCCACAGCTTTTAAATCCCCCAGGAATGGTGACCCCACCCTGCCCTGGGAAGTGGAAAAGTCTGGAAATTTGGGATTTCCCCATGCTCAGAGCTGGGTTTGCCCCAAATCTGAGCTCCAGCAATGATTCTGATGAGCTCTGTCCTCCCCACGACCACAAACAAGGCAGGAGCACTCAGAGCCATAATTATCAATTTTAGCTCTCATTTCCATCCACACCATAATTGATCTGCATTTCCAAGAGAGCAACAAACCTGGATACCTCTTATTTCCCTCTTCCCTCCTGCTCTCATCCTCTAGAGCCACTATTGCCTTTATTAAACCCTGCACCAAATGAAGAATAAATCCATTCTCAACATAAATAATAAACATTAAAATAAATAAACACCGCTTCCTGCTGCCCAGCCACGAATTTAAAGTGCCATGGCAGAACAGAGATGTTCTCTAATTAGCAGAGTTTATTTTAACTCACCATAAACACCTCAAAAAGAAAAATATTTGAGTCCAACAAATCATTTTTGATCTTAATCACTTTGTGCCCAAGCAACATTTGCAGCAGAAAGTCGCCCAGCAAAGGAGCAATAAAAATAATTTCATTCCAAACAGGATTTTTCCAGTGTTTTAATACTTGGAGATTTTTAATTTATTGTGAGCAAATGATGCATGAAATACTTTTTAATGCCTGGAACACTCGATGCAAAATTGCATGGGCAAAAAAAAAAATCTGATTTTTTACTGAATGGATTCTGAGGTTTAAAGCCTCGTGTGCATCATTAAACAACACCAATGTTAGCTCTTATGATATATATAATATATATTCTAATTAATGGCTCTGAGATGAGAATTCCCTCTCCCACCCAGTGCCAGAGAACCTCAGGATCCAAAATCGTGGGGGATTTGAGGGCCCAGCATTTGGTTGAGTTCCAGCATTTAATGAAAGGAGAGAGGAACGACCCCAGGGTCCAACAACCACCTGAAGTTTGGCAGAAGAAAAGGGGCTCCAGGGAGGTGAGAAGATTCCCAGGAGGAAGCTCAGGTGGGACATCAGCAGGAATTTCCTCAAGGAAAGGGTGGCTTGGAACTGCCCAGGGAGGTCTGGAGTGCCCAAGGAATTCCTGGAGGTGCCCAAGGAATTCCTGGAGGTGGCACTGAGAGCTCTGGGCTGGCTGAGAAGCTGTGGGAGCCATTCCCTGTGTCCTGTCCCTCCACCCCTTGTCCCCAGTCCTTCTCCTGGAGCCCTTTCCAGCCCCAAACCCACCTGGAAATGGTTTCTGAGGGGCTCCATCCACCTGGGTGCTCCCAGTTTTATTTTTTGTTGTGGGCAAATTCTCCCAAGCCACTTCTTCCTTCCCAAAAAAAATAACCATTTTGTCCTTTAAAAAGTTCTTTTAAGACTATCCAGGCTTAGCTGGAATTTCCCTTTTCATCTTGGAGAACTTGAGGAATATTAAAGTTTTTATCACCACAACTTCTCCAGGAATTCTGAGGGCCTCCCCACCCTCACAGGCAAGAGAAGGTTGGGAAGGTGATGCTGGGTTGTTCCTCCCATGTTTTGGAGAATAACCAAAGTTAATAATAACCAAATTCCTGAAGAATAACCAAATTCCTGAAGAATAACCAAATTCTTGAAGTTCAGCTCTGCTTTGGAAGGGTCCATGGAAAAGGAAGAGTTCAGAGGAGGGAGGGAGGAAGGATGGCTATGAACTCCACATTAACACTAATGACAAAACCATAAATCATGGCCAGGCTTAATAAAAAGGATCCTGCGTGGAGCTGCCCAGGAGAGGTTTCCGATTGATTTCTGGATCACTCAGGTAATTCCAAGATCAATAGGACACAAAATCCACCTATTTGTGCTTGTTAGCAGCACAATTAGAGTCTGGAACAGAGTCAGTTTGTAAAACCTGGTCCATAAAGGAGACAAGGGATGGAGGGACAGGAGCCAGGGAATGGCTCCCAGTGCCAGAGGGCAGGGATGGGTGGGAGATTGGGAATTGTTCCCTGGCAGGGTGGGTAGCCCTGGCACAGGGTGCCCAGAGCAGCTGGGCTGCTCCTGGATCCCTGGCAGTGTCCCGGCCGGGGCTGCTCGGGGCCGGTGTCGCTCCATAGCACGGTAGCACCGGGCGCTGTTCGTTCCCCAGTTCCGTGGCACGGAGGTTCCAGGCGCTGTTCGTTCCCCCGTTCCGTGGCACGGAGGTTCCAGGCGCTGTTCGTTCCCCGGTTCCGTGGCACGGAGGTTCCAGGCGCTGTTCGTTCCCCGGCTCCGTGGCACGGAGGTTCCAGGCGCTGTTCGTTCCCGGCTCCCGCGGGGGCGCTCGGCACGCCGCGATGTCGGAGCGGGGCGGCGGCGGCTCCGAGCGCGCGGCGCTGGCCCTGGCCCGGCTCTCCGAGTGGGCGGACACGCACCTGGGGCTGCTGCGGGTACCGGGGCTGGGCGGGCACCGGGGCTGGGCGGGCACCGGGTCGGGGGGGCCCGCTGGGCCCGGCTGAGCCCCGTTCTCCTCCGCAGGGCCTGATCGCCGGCGCGGCTGTGGCCGGGGTGCTGCTGCTGGCGCGGAGCCTCCGCGTGGTGAGTGCGGGGCCGCGCCCGGGAGCGCGGGGGATGCGGGAGAGCCCGGCACGGCCTCCCAGAACCGGGGGGAGCCCGACAGGGGCCCAGGGGATGCGGGGCGAGCCCAGCACGGCCGCTCGGAACCGGGAGGTGCGGGGGAGAGCCTGTCACAGGCTCGAGGGTGGGGGGAGAGCCCGGCACGGCTGCTGGGAACCGGGGGCAGTCCGGCACGGGCCCGGGGAATGCGGGAGAACCCGGCACGGCTCCTCAGAACCGGGGGCAGCCCGGCACGGGCCCGGGGAATGCGGGAGAACCCGGCACGGCTCCTCAGAACCGGGGGCAGCCCGGCGAGGCCGCTCGGGCCCGCGGCGGAGGGGCCGGGCCTGCCCTGCCCTGCCGTGCCCGGCCCTGCCTCACGGCCGTGGCTGTTCCACCCGCGGCTGTTCCGGCGGCACGGCCAAAGGATTCCCGTGTTTTGTTCTGGAGGCTCCCGCGAAAGACTGACCACTCCTCAGTACTTAACATTATTTTTATATTTTAACAAACCGTCAGCATTCACTGCTTACAAATTCCGTAACTTTTCTGTCGGTTCGCACTCGGCCCCTCTGTGTCAGCTGTGTCTGTGGTTTCTCGTGCTGATCAGCCCCAGCCCTTCCCTCCGCCGGAGCGCGGGGTCCCTTTGGCCCCGGTGGTCAGTGGCCAGTGCTCAGTGGCCAGTGGCTAATGCCCAATGGTCAGTGGTCGGTGGCCGGTGCTCAGCGGTCGCACTGTCCCCCTGCTGGAATTGCCTTTTCCCCGGGACGGCTCAGCCCGCTGCCTCCACGGCTGGTGGCTCCCGCCCAGACAGCCCATTCATCTTGGCATTATCTTCCCTTTTCCTTAAAACTAAAGATTAGCCAAGCGTGCAAGGTTCACAATGCGATTGTTTAATCATAGCGGTCCTGCTACAGCTACTGATTAACAAGTGAAAAAAAACCCAGCAGTGTTTGATTCAGATCCTGAGGGGCTCGATATCGCTGTCCTGCGGCATCTCCACGGGTCCCTTGTTCTCGCCTGTTCCTGAGGCCCCTGGGAGGGGTAATGACCCCTTTGCCTGTCCCACTGCAGCTCGAGCACCCTCCCATGTCCAAACACAGCTGAAACAGCCTCTTGCCTCAAGTATTCTCTGTCCTTCCACACGCAGAACTGCTTCTGAATGGTTTTAAACATCACCCAAATGTTCCCTCGCCGCCAGGATGGTCAGGGCACCCTGGGCTAACACCACGCTGCTCACTCCTGGAGAAGCTGAACCTCCACGAGCAGGAGCCACCGTGCTCCCACAGGGTTCCAGCTGCTTCAAAAATCAGTTACCTTCATCTTCCCCCTGCACAATTCCAAATAGTACAGGAGAACATTTGTGTGGTGTTTTTACTTAAAAATCCTACCAGAAAACCTGAACTACAAATTTTGCTAGAATGCTTTTTCTCTTTTTTTTTTTTTTTTGTTGGTTTTGACCCAAGGGCCTGTGAATGCATTAACCTGGCTAGTGGAGCAAATGAGATCAACTTTGAACAACTTTTGTTCCTAAAACCCTCCAGGTTTCCTGCCTGCAAGGTCCCAAATTCCCGTGTTCCCAGTGGGAGGCCCTATGGGCCACAGAGGGGGAGGTTTGCTGAATAAATAACACACAGGAGGCACAGCTTTGGTTGTGGTGTTTTTGGGAGTTTATTTCCCAGCAGTTGTACAGCAGTGCTCAGTGGGTTTCACAGCTCTGTAGGTCAGTGCTCTGCTAAGGCCTCTTACAGTGGGACCCCAGTGTCTGAAATTTCTGAGGTCTTAATTTTTTGGGGTCTCATGTGTCCTTCTGCCTCACCCCAGACCTGTGGGTGCTCCATTCCTGTGCCACAGCCCAAGTCTTTGCTGCTGCTCAGCTTGGTTTTCCTGTGTGATCATATAACCATCCCCTTTGGGTCCTCCCAGGCTGTAGTATCAAATTTAATCTTCTTGCGATCTTCTCAGAGCTGTTCACCTGCCTTTGTCCCTCTCCTGGTTTCCCGCGGCATCAAAGGCGGGGTTGTTTCTGCCCTCCCTGCTCCGCCTTTGTTTTCAGCGTGTCTGTCCTCTGGCTTCCTTTCACCCCTCTCCCAGCCCCATTCAGGCTGCTTCTAAAACACTCTTTTCTCGGGGAATCAAATGAACTTCAATAGGCATTACTCTAAAAATGGCAGTCAAATGAACTTCAATAGGCATTACTCTAAAAATGGCAGTTCCTGTTCTTTCTCTAAACCTGGTTTTTATGTCTGTGCCGACGTTGCAAGTCCTGCAAAACAGGGAAAATGGTAAGTGTGGAAGAGGCTGGCACAGCTTCTCACTATTAAATATATATCTATATTTACTTGCCCATGGTGTGTAATAATAGAGGTGGAATTTCCCAAACTATTTTGAGACGTTGGATTTAGTGTGGCTGTAACTGCTCTGTATTTTTTCTTAAAATTTTGTCTTTCTCTTCCTTCCATTAATAGACAACGAAATTCACAAATCCTTTGGAAATACCTGTGGAGTTTGTAGAAAAGAATGTGAAATTGAGAGGGAAGTTACATCACATCACAGAGAAGGGCCTGGAAGTTGAGCACATTCCCATCAGCATTCCTTTCATCTCAGCCATCCAGAGAAAATGTGAGTAATGAGGAAAAGAGTGTGAAGAGCAAGGGCAGAAATGAAATGTGCTGCTCTTAGAGTGGCTGCAAGCTTGAGAGGAAGGGCTGAGGCACATTTCCAGCTCTGTCTTTTGGTCTTTCTGTGCTTTGCAGGTGGGAAACTGGGAAATAAAAGACATGAGGAGACAGAGAGTTTGTCACTACAGTATTTGTGTTAATCCTTACAGTTACTATGATATTTTCCAGCAGCAGAAGTAAGCAGTCAGGCAATGCTTCTGCTTGCACAGCTCATCTCATTCCTGGCAAAAAGCCTCTGTTGGGATTGTGCTTTTATTTGGAGAGACCAGTTTTTGGGGACAGTTTTTCTGTCAGAAGCAAACTGTCCATCAAGTCCGTGACTCACACACTGGCTGTGCAAACACCAGCAGATGCTGATGCTTCTGCCCCTGTGGATGAAAGACAGGGACCAAGAGTGGGAACAGATCTTTTTCTTTGCATGCACAATAAACCAAATTATGAATTAGGCAGCCTTGAATTTATATAATTTTTTTCCCTGAAGAAGAAATGAGACCAAATTCCTGTTTGCTTTGAGGAACTCAAAGGGATTCTTTTAGTCCCCAGGAATCAATTCATTCCCAGCAGCTGAGGGTCTGTGCAAGGCTGAGCTGTGCCCCCCCAGCAGCAGATGTGTCCCTTTCCCTTGCAGGGCAGCCAGAGGGGCTCCTGCTGATCCGCCTGGCCGGGGTGGAGCTGGCTGCAGGTGGCAGGGCCTGGCTGCAGCGGGAGCTGCTCCCCAAGCAGCCCCTGTGGTTCCAGCTCCTGGGCAGGGACAGCTCGGCCCTGGACTGCCTCGTCCTAGTCCATAAGGTAAGGAGACACAAACACTGGCTCTTATCTGCTGCTTTAGACGTGACTGTAGTCACACGGTTCTCTCAGTGCATTTAACAAATGCTATTGTTTATGATTTATCATCCTTGGTGTGAATTTTAAATGTTGCATTTGCAAATCTGATTGCAGGAGCAGTAGTTTTTCAGACTGATTCATGGCAGGAATGTGTTTCTCTGCCAGTGCCAAAAAGGCATCTGTAGTTCTGATTAGCCTAATGTTTGTTATCCAATGTTCCCTCACAAATGCCTTGCATTATAGAATCACAGCATGGTTTGGGTTGGAAGGGACTTAGACCATCCAGTCCCAGCCCATGGGCAGTGACACCCTCCACTATTCCAGGTGCTCCCAGCCCCAGTGTCCAGCCTGGCCTCAGACACTGCCAGGGATGTAGGGGCAGCCACAGCTGCTCTGGGCACCCTGTGCCAGGGCCTGCCCACCCTCACACTGGAGTCGGGTTTGAAGTCACCTGGATTCCTCCTCGCTTCTAACTTCTCCTGCCAAAGTGTAGATAAGCCATGAGTAAAGCTTGTAACTCTGAGGGAGTTCACCCCAAACCCCAAATAACCCTGTTTCAAGGGTGAATATTTATTTATTGTGGTTTTTCTAGGGTGGATTTTTCAGCATGTGCTTGAACGAAGAGCTCCTGAGCCGAGGGCTGGCCAGAGCAGCCCGGATTGAGGGACTACCTCACCACTCCCGCCTCTACTGGAAACTGCACAAAAGGCTCCTCCGGGCTGAGTTAAAGGCTGTGAAGAAAAATAAAGGCATATGGAAGGAGCAGAGCTACTCTGAAAGAGTCCAGGAGCGCATAAGCAGCAATAAATTCCTGCAGAGGCTGAAACAGTTTGTGAGCTGGGTTAGAAGCTCTACCGAGAGGTGAAAAGGTGGGGAATGCAGCTCCCCACGTTGGGATTGGTGTATGCTTGTGATCACAAACAGTGCTGTGATGTTGAGGGTCCCTGTCTCAAACACAAACCCCACAGTTCATGGTTACACAGAATGGAAACCCCCAGTTCATGGTTATTTAGAATACATCCCTTATCATAACCCCCACGGGACTGAAGTTGAGTAGCAGTGTGCAGACCACCAGTGAAAATGTTCTGATGCCAAACTTCTCCACAGTGGTGTCCTGAATTAGTGGTCCAGTTTCCACCTACTGAACTCCTCCAGGCTGTGCTGCCCAGTGCAGCTTTGAGGGGCACCTCTGTAATGTGCCACTGCTGCCAAGCCCACACTCGACACAAACCCCAAGTCAGGCCTTTACAAAGCTCATGGGATGGGTTTAAACACAACCTTTTGGTTTGAATTCTGTTCTTATGCTACTTTTTGGTGTAATTTGTGGTTTAAAACTCATTCATCTTGATTGATGGGTTGCATTGTTAGTGATATAAAAGGTGATTTGTTATGGTTGATCTTAAAAAGCTGATAAGGTTGTAATAACTAAAGTTCCTCAGGGGAAAAACATCACTTGGTGTATCAAAGAATATAATGTCAGGAATCCAAATATTTCAAAGACAACTTCCATTTGAAGAGGAAAAATGTGTTGTTTTTTTCTGATGGTTCTGTATCTAAAATTAGATGAATATGAAACTTTTAACGTGAAATTTGACAAGGAGGATCAGACTGCTAAGAACTTGAATTCTTACTTTATTTTTGATACACATGTTAAGTATATGAGTGTATTACTATTTATGTTGTAAATATTCTCAGAATAAAGATTGAATTTCTCAAGTTCATTGTTACATGTTTTATACACCCAGCCCTTGACCCTTGTTTGACCTCCCACAGTCCCAATATTTATTTAAAGTGAAGTGTTTTACAGATTTTCTTTCTTTCTGTGTGATTGCTTTCCAGTGAAACACTGGGGAGAAGAGTGGGGGACAAAAAACCCTTAATAATTGAGCACTGCTTATCTGGCAATTAGTTGCTACATCAGCATTTTCTCTGCTGACTTCAGGGCAAAGTTGTGACTCTTGAGATCCTTAAAAAAACCAGTTTCCTTGGGTAAGAATAGATGTTAGTGGTTCTTTACTCCTTTTGTTCCTGGTCCTCCCAGGGTGAGGCTGGTGCTAGGAGCAGTGAGCCATGAAATACCTGCAGTGTGTTGGAACCCAGTGTGGGGGAGAGGGGAGGCAGCTCCGGAGCAGCAAACCAGGTGTTTGTGCCTGCTTGAAAACGGAAAATAAGAAAAGTGAGATCCTGGGTTTATGCCTAAGACAGCGGAGGGCTGAGCCAGCCACACCGTGGTTCTCGGACATGAAACTCATCAGGCAGTCAGGGATTTGGGATTGGCTGTGGCACCCTCCAGAGCAAAACTTTTGATTTTTAACCCCAAACTATGCATTCAGGCTCAGCAACAATCCACTCCTGGGGGTTTATAGGTGTTCCTACGTCTGGGAAGTAGGAGGAGCTTTTCCAAGCTGGGCATAATTGTACACTGATGATTTATTTTCTGTAATTAAATATAATTCTGGACTTTGCACTTCTGTTCTGTAGATGAGTCACAGGAGGATTTATCACCAAAATCCACTGTAAAGCTGAGAGAAAAATCTCAGGAAGCCACATGCTACATTTCTAGCAAGCAGAGGTGAGGTGTGGGCGAATGTGAACAGAGTGTGTTGTTCCCTCACATGGATTTGGGGTTGCAGTGACAAATGATTTCTTGAGGGTCAGGTCCTGCAATTGTTTGTTAATGCTGTTTTCCTTATCACGCAGGGCTTATCTTTAAAAAAAACCCCAACCCACCAGCACACCCTCCCCCCTCAGAAAGAGCCCAATTCAGTTCAAAGCTGTGCTTTCCATCTGTGCAGGGCTTGAGAGGTTGCAGATTCTGTCTCTGTGGGAGGCCTGGCTATTAGAAAAGCAGTAATAGGAGCAGAGACAAATATCTCTGCAGAGCTGGCTGGGGGAGAAGCAGCATTTTCTCCCCTACATAAACCCCCACGGCTGCTCTCAGCCGCTCCATCCCTCCCTTCACCCGCAGCAGCGCCCAACCGAGGGTTTCCAACAGAGGAGGCAGTTCTGTGACTGGGAATAGGGACAAGAATTAAACTGTTTCGCACTTAGCACTTGCGCCTTTGCTCTCCCAACTCTGAATGTGCCGTGAGCGATGCAACATCTTCAAAAGACCACAGGCAGTGAAAGGAGAGACCCGGCCTCCAAATGGCCCAAGAAAAATACCTCCGACACTGCACAGACTTTTTATTGCTGGCGTTGCATGTCAGGCAAATGGCAATAAACATCCCCGGCCCCTCGGAGCCCACCGGCGGCGCGGGCACCGGGCTGCTCTTTGCGTCCTTTGGTAACAAACTTCTGAGCAGCGCTATTGTCATAGGAGAACGGGGAAGGGCTTTAAACGAAGGGAGATCGGTTTAGATTGGATTTAAGAAAGAATTGTTTTACTCAGAGGGTGGTGAAGCCCTTGCACAGGGTGCCCAGAGAAGGTGAGGCTGCCCCATCCCGGGCAGTGTCCGAGGCCAGGTTGGGCAGGGTTTGGAGGAGCCTGGGACAGTGGAAGGTGGCCCTGCCATGGCAGTGTGGGGTGGGAGGGCCGGGGTCTCCATGGCACCCGCTGGGCGAGGGGCCGCCCCGAGGGGCCGCTTCTCACTCAGTTACCATCGCGTCCCACCGGCACCGCTCCCCACGGGGAGCTCGGTGAGTCCCGCCGGGAGGAGACTCTGCCGGGCGGGCGGGTGACGGGCCGGGCAGCGCTGAGGGGGGCAGCTCGGGGGGCTCAGTCCCGATGGTGCCGAGGGGAGCGGCTCGGGGGGCTCAGTCCCGGCTGTGCTGAGGGGAGCGGCTCGGGGGGCTCTGTCCCGGCTGTGCTGCGGGGAGCGGCTCGGGGGGCTCAGTCCCGATGGTGCTGAGGGGAGCGGCTCGGGGGGCTCTGTCCCGGCTGGGCGGTGCTGAGGGGAGCGGTTCGGGGGGCTCAGTCCCGGCTGGGCATCGCTGAGGGGAGCGGGCGGCGCTGCCCCGCTCCTTGCTCGCAGCGCACACACAATGGAGCAATGGAGCAGGTTGACCGGGCCCGGGGCCGCGGCAACACCGGGGCTGGATCTCGGCTCGGGCCGCCGCAGGCGCTCCCGGGCGGACGGGACGCTCCGCTCCGCTGTGCCGCGGCCGCTCCGGGTTTCGGCAGGGCCCGCGGCGGGGGCGGGCCGCGCCGGGCCGGGCCGGGCGGGGCGGGCGGCAGCGCTGGGGTTTGAACGGAGCAGGTTGCGCACCCGCACCGGGCTGGGGCTGTGCGTGCGGCCGTGGCGGCGGGGCACAGCACCGCACCGCACCGGACCGGACCGAACCGAGCCCGCCCCGGCGGCCCGGTGAGTGAGGGCGGACGGGACCCGAACCCCGTCCCCGTGCGCGGCCCCGCGGGCGCTCCTGGCGGGACGGGACTGTGTCCCTGCGAGCCTCCGCTGGGCTTTCCCATGCGGTTGGTGCCGGTTTCTCCCGGTGTTCGCGGCCGGGGTTGAGGTGGGGCTTTGCGAGCTGGAGTTTTTTTTTTCAGCCCGTTCCACAGACGGCTCCGCGTGTCCCGAGCGCTCGCTGTGCCGAGCCGCCGCTCCGGGGCTCTCCCGGGAGCCGCCGCCGTGCCTCGGCCGTGTTTGCGCTGCTGGACACGGGGAGCATCGCCGGGACGAGCTGCAGCCGCTCTCTCCCCCGCTCGCCATGTGCCGGGGCGGCGCTGCCCCGCGGCGGTGCCAGGGCAGCACCTGGGCCGCGGGCAGGGAAACCGGAGCGAGCTGCAGCCGCCTGGCTCGGCCCAGACCCAGCCCAGCCGTGTGCAGCGAGGCTCAGTGGAAAATCCCGACCCCCTGAGCAGCGCAGGACAGCAGCCAGCAGTGGGAGCGCGCCTGTCCCCACCTGGAAGGGGCTGGGACGGTGCTGAGAAGAGTCAAACCTCTTGCTGGATTGAGTCCTCCCTAAAATTACCTTATTTCTAATTGCCTACTCCATAAACCAATTTTTTTTAATGAAGTGCAATGAGGTAGGAATTAAACTCCATGCACGTTTTGTTGTGATTCAGCTACTCTGTGCAATTCTGGGAACTTCAACTCCAGCTGGCCAAAAAGTGTTTTAGAAGAAGTGTTATTAAATTCCAGGGGGAAAGATATAAGCCTTATCTGATGGACCAGTCATAGGCTCTTTGTTTAAAGTGTGCTTTAACTCCTGAGTTATAAAACACAATGTTTGCCTGTTTTCAGGGGGCCCTCCTGCTTTACTTGTCCTTGGGACTTCTGGCCCTCATGTTGCAAAACTTAGGAAATGAAAGAAAAGTGAAGGTGTTTGTTCTGAAATGTGAAAGAATAATTGCAGTTAACAGTACTGAAAAGAGAGGCAGGGTTCAACCCTGCAGTGAGGCTCCTGAGTTAAGATAATGTGAGATATGGAAAGAAAATCCAGGCATTTTGCGAGGTGAGAGGCAGCCGAGTGCATGCACGCTGTTAAAAAGTCTTCCTGGTTCTTTAAGCATCAGCTCCCTGTAATAAGTTTGAGAGTGCTACTTTAAAATCTGTAAAATCTGTTTTTAACGCTGAAGGATGCTCTTTTCCTACATTTAAAAATGCCCGTAGGCTGTTACAGAAAGAAATCTTGAGTTTTATCAGCTAAAGATGCATGATTTGTGAGAAATGATCCATTCACGGGTACTTTCTAGTCCTGTGCTACCTATTGTCTATAAAAACGGGGATCAGCTGGTGGGTTGGGATCAAGTGGCTCACAACTCATTATTTTAACAATAGGGGCTCGGCTTGGGAGGTTGCCTAGGGAATTGATTTAATGTCGCTGTCCTTTCAGCCGTTGAGGCGGGTGTCCCGCCATGACTTTGATCAAAATCACCGGTATTTGAGAAGGAGAATAAAATTTTCACTCCGTAAAAGCAAAGGAGAGGTCACCCGCTATTAACAGCTCCCAGTTTTGCATGAGCTGATCTGTAATTTAAAACGCTGTCAAGAAATACCCGTGACACTAAAACAGTTTCATGAGCATCAAAATGTAGAACGAAAATTAGTGCTCTATTCAAGATTTGGCTTCCCCTTATCTCTCGGAAAGGCTTTAAGCTGTATGTTTCTGTTGGGTCTATAAAATAATCTTAATATAAACGGAACAGTTTTCCTTTAATGAAATCTGAACAGGCTGAGTTTTTTTCTAAGGTGTCACCCAAGATCCAATTCAATTTAAATTGATAACGTTGATGGCACAGTCAGGGCACAGCCACGTGGGGTAGTGTGGTGGTGTGGAGATTCGTTTTGTTTGTTTACTCTGGGCTTTTAAATGACTTTAAACAAGATTGAATGTTAAAACGAAAACAAACTCTCCAAATTAGGAAAGCAAATGTCTATTTCCAGGTCTGCTGGAGACCTGCTGTACTGTCTGCAGCAGGACAGCATTTTCTGCCTGTGCCTTCAGAGAGGTGAGTCTGTCAGGCCTGATTGCCCTGGGGGCTCTTACAGGAACTCAGGAACCCGAGTGTGACCAAAGGTGCTGCGGGTGTGCTGGGCTCTGGGGCACTGAGGGTGCTGTACAAGATGTGCTCAGCTCTGTGGCACTGAGGGTGCTGTACAGGGTGTGCTGGGCTCTGTGGCACTGAGGGTGCTGTACAGGGTGTGCTGGGCTCTGTGGCACTGAGGGTGCTGTACAAGATGTGCTCAGCTCTGTGGCACTGAGGGTACTCCACAAGCCCGTTGGTGGCGTTTTCCTCATGGCACGGCAGATGCAGAGCCTGCTCTGAGCAGCCGTGGCTGTTGCACTGGGAGTGGTCAGAGGCACTGGCCAGCAGCCAGTGGCTCCCTGGGCAGTGGATTCACTGGTTTGAACCTGTGGCTGTGGGCTGTGCCAGCGACAAATCTGGTTTTGTGGTTTTGTTTCCCAGCCCAGGAGCAGAAGGTGCTTCTGGTGGAGCCCTGCGGGGGTCAGCTGGTGCCAGACTGATCTAACGGCCAGCAGGGAGCTGTGTGTTCTTGTGTACTCCTTCGGGTTTGTTTTCCTCCCTTCTTGTTTATTTTAGGAAGCGGGAACTGTTTTCTGTAACAAAGGTGGCTTTCTTGTTCCAGTCTCCACGGTCACGGCGGGCACTGTTGTTACTCCAGAGATCTGAGCTTGCCCTCTGCCCTCCTGACTTTGGAGCCTTTTGCTGCTCATCTGACACTACAGAAGGACTGTCCAGGTGTACCTGGGGGGCTGAGTGCTCTGGAGCACAGATCTGAGGGATGGCAAGGCAGGGTGGGGGATGCACAATGCGAGGAAGTATCCACAATGCAGATGGGTGCTCACAAAGTCCCCCAGGGGTAGTGAAGTGCAGAGGAGGGACAGGGAGAGGAGGACAGAGTTTGGAGCAGAGGCCTGTTGCAGGGCTAGAAGAAGCAGGGCACAGGGTGCTGAGGATGCCACGTGCCCTGGTGGAGGCTCAGTCAACCCCTGGAGGATGTAAAGCCACTCCAAGGGTGTTTGGTGTGTGTGTTACAGGTCTTGGCATGAGGTGCCCATGTGAGTCTGTTCAGCCTGAAGTAACTCAAGGCTGCTTGCAAGAAACTTCAAGTGGAGGCAGGCAGTGGTGCAGAGTGGTGTGTGCTCTGTTACACATGTGATTTATTGGGACTGACACGGAGTTCCTGTTCCTTTGCACACTGAGTGTGACCCCGAGTGTGGCTGGGATGTGTCAGCTGGGATGGCGTGGGTCACACCAGGCAGTGCTGAGCCCCACCAGCTTCTCCTTCTTTGCTTGGCTGTTCTTCCACCCACAGGTGAAAAAAAAAGGGAAGAATGTTAGCAATTACCAACTGTGTTAATTGGTGTTCAGCACAGAGGATCTTACGGTGTGAAATGCCCACTCCTGGGGGAACCACACACACACTGCTAAGTGGCCAGGTACACAAGGTGCAGGTCATCTATGTCCATGCCTCAGATGTGGCTGCATTGGCACAAGTCCTTTCCAGGTGTCCTATTCTTATCTCCACAGTTTAGCACATTGTGAGTTGTCTCTGTACATTTCAGATTTTCATTTGCAGAAAGACTCCTGCATTCATTTGCAGTTGGAAACTCTCTGTGCAGTGAACCCAAACCTGATTTGGATTGGTGAATGGGTGTACAGAGCTGGCAGAAAGGTGTGCAGAGCACTGTCTGTTTAAGGAAAACACAGAAAACTCTCACTGCTATTTACCCATGCCATGTCTGGTGGGATGAGTGTTACCCTGAACAGGGTGTGCAAGGCAAGTGCCAGCTGAAGCTGTGCCTGCTGAACCTTAGAGGCAGCAGCATGCTGCCCTCCTGCACTTAATTCCTTAAAGACGAGAAAAACAAATTCCATCCAGGCTTCTCGAGGAATGGGGAGCAAATGCTAATTCCCTTTCAGGGTCCGTTGCCATGGGGAGTGGGTTCAAATCCTTTCTAATGCTTTCCTCAGCAGCAAGTTATGCTGACACATGCTTTTCATGGCTCCCAGAAGGAGTGGGGAAAGGACTGGGAACAAAAGCTGCATGGGAATGAGCAGCCCTGGGAGCAGCAGGGGTTGCTGTGGGCTGGCTGGGCTGGCACAGGTAGAGGTGTCCTTTGCACAGGGAGCTCAGCCCCGTGTCCTGCCTGCCTGGGAACTTGTGTGCCAGACCCTGCTCTGGTGCTGTGCAGGGAGCCCAGCCTGTTCCTCGTGCTCCTGAAGAGCAAACCCTGGGAATTTGTCCTCTAGCAGGACCCAAACTGGTGCAGTCAGGGTGGGGCTAAGCCTCTGTGTTCATCTGGTGAGTGATGCAAGATGCGTTTAGTGCTCTACTGGGAGAATAGCCAAAATAGCAGATTAAACCCAGTAAAAGTTTCTAAAAATCTGCATTTTCAGTAAGTCTCATCTATCTAAGCATGCAAGTGCAGTGTCTGCATCCCAAACTCCGTTGTGACCTTTCTCCTTTGATGAGACATCTCTGAATTCTGAGTTTGCAGTAGCTCCCAGGGAAATCCACAGGGTGTGTTCCTTTGCTCCTGCTCTGGTTTGCCTCTTCAGACACCTTTGCTGCCAGCGTGGTGCCAGCACAGCTGTTCTGGCTCTTGGCACATTTGGTTAGGGAACTCATCTGTCAGAAAAATAAGCCAAGCAAAAATCTCTGCTTTTATTCCTCCAGACCAGTTCCTAGAGAAATAAGAAAATGATCCCATACTGGGTGGTTTTATTTTCTATTGCCAAGCATTGTTGATATTTTTTCCATGCTGGTAATAGTTATGGTTAAATATCTGCTGTTCAAAAGGGATTGTAACACTGAGGATATTTTTTAAGCTTTTTGTTTCATACAAGATGCTTTAACTCTTAAAAGTAGCCATACATTAATGACATAGTTAATACCATAGGTAGGTAAAACTTTGTTTTGTAAGTATGAAATTTATATCGATTTGTTGGAAAAAGTCTTTTTGTGTCAGCAGTATGGAACTTCCATCTTGTGTGCCTTGCCTATTCTGCCTGGCTCCCATATGTGTAACTTTAGCAATGTTTATGCAAGTTATTTTGAGTGAATGATGATATTTGATTCTGATTGAAGTGGAGATTTGCACAGATGATGTGTGGAACCCTTGGAGCCTGGCTTGTGTGACAATTAAATCTAAATCTGCATGAATTTAGACCAGCTTAAATGCTTAGCAATATTTGGGTGACTGTTAGTGGCTTAGTGGAATAAGAAGCCCAAGACTGCAGATGGGTGGATGCCCCATGGAATATTGTCATATTAGGCTTTTATAATCTCTTCAGATTTGTGCTTTTTAGGTCTAACTATGGCTAAGCTTTTCATCCAAGAATTTCTTTGGTTTGTGGGTACTGTTTCAAAAACCCAGCCCCTGTTGTGCAGAACTGGTCTCTGAAGTTTGAGAGCTGTTCTACCAGCGTTGTCACTTTGGTTAGAAAGTAAAAACCTGGACTGGGAAGTTCCTGTTGGTGGCTACTGATTAACTAGGAGAGAAGCTGCAGCATATTTTAATATGGTCCAGGGAAAGGAAGCTGGTGAGGGCCTGAAGTTTCCTGGTTGCATGTGGTGTGAACAGAAATGCAGATGACTGCTCTCCTTCTGGTCAGTACCTGTTATTCCTAATACCAGTGTAACAAAGGGCTGAGCTCTGGGAGCATGCCCTGGAGAAGTGTCTGTGTGCTCTGCCATGTGCTTGCCCAGCTGCTGAGTACTACTGGCACCTTGGGAAATGATGTAGAGCTTGATGGGGAACATTTCTTTATTGAGCTAAGAAACTGTAGGGAAACCCCAGTGATCCCCTGTGGGCAGCCCTTGCTGTGTTCCTGAGGAGAGCAAGTGAATCTCTTGCTTATTCTCAAACTGAAGACAAAGCACTTCACTTCCTCCCTTCTAATAACACTGAAGGTTTGTTGTGAAGCTGAATTGCTTCGGTTTTCAATACCACTCCAGGATTTTCCAGGGGAAGCTCAAAGTGGTATTTGTCCTTTGGTGTTTATTTTCTGTTTGCAGTGGCTGGGAGGTGGCTGCCCACACGAGGTGGTGTCATCAGAGATGCTGCATGCCCCCACCACAATCCCAGCTGCCACACTAAAGCCCAGCCTTTCTCTCTGGACTCTATTCCTGCTGCTTGGTGCCAGCCAGATGGTCTGTCCTCCCTCCCATACTGAGATCTCTAAAGCTCATCAGAGGGCTCTGGCCATAGCTGGGCCATTGCAGCATCATTTCCATCACAGCATTATTTCCACCCCACACTTGGGGTAGCCTTTGTGTGCCTCTGGATTGCTCTTCTCATTTCTTACCCTTTTTAAAATTAATACTGTTATTTTGTTGTACTTTTCCTTTATGTCAATTGGAGAGCCCAGTATCTCTGAACTATTTTTCATGCTAAAATTTGTCATTAATGGGCACAAGCTTCCAAAATCAGTAGCCCACTTAATATTCAGTGTTTTCTGGACTTTCCTTTAATTACCAGGAATATAAACTTTATACACCATTTAAGGCTAAGGAAAGGAATCAGTTCTTTTTAAGTCATACTTCCCATGGGTGTTCACTGGGTAGATCTGAGCTCTGAAAGTGGAGCTGTGGTTTGGTCTGAGGGAATGCCAGTGTCCTGCAGGGTCTGCCCTGCCTTTAGGAGTGATCCCTGGTCCTGGGGCTGTGGTTTAGTCCGAGAGAAGTGCCAGTGTCCTGCAGGACCTGCCCTGCCATCAGGAATGATCCCTGCTCCTGAGGCTGTGATGTGCAGATACACATTTGGGCTGTGCTGCTGCTCTCCAGAATGGGTCTGTGCTGAGCCTTTCCAACAGCCCGAGCTGAGAAGGTTTCAGAGAGCAGCTCAGCCTGCAGCTGCTGGTGACAGGGCTGTGATTCCCTGGAATGAGGGAATTCCCTGCTTCCCTGCACAGCACACGGGCTTCTTCTGTGTGAGAGGGGAAGCTGCAGAACACAGGGGGGGTCAGGCTTTGCTCTTGGTGCTGAGTGTCTTGCCATGAGAAGCATCTCTGCCAACCCAGGCAGGGCATGTGCATCCTCTGCTGCATTCAGAATGCCTCACACATTCATTTCCACTGCTTTTAGAATCAAATAACTTCATAAAGCATGTGTAGAATGAAACATTGCTTGTGAGGAGTTTACCCACTTTCTGATAACAAAGAGGAGAATATCTGTTCATCTCATCTGTATTTGCACTGTTTATTCATGTGTGCACATGTGAATATAAGTTAACTTATAAATTAACTTATTCCTTGTATCCAACTTTGAGCAATATCAGCTTACTTCTATTAATAACAAGCAATACCAGTTAACTGATACTGCTCAAGTTATTAATGGAAGTATCCTTCCATTAATAACTCTCTTGTAAAGTACAGCTCTGTACAACTAATCAAAGCTCTTTGGAAAAGTGTCTCTCATGGAACACAGTGCTCAAAGCACAAAAATAAGGTGGCTGACAGGTTTAATGGAAATGAATCAGCTGAAATAGCAGATGCACTTCTCTCGAGGTGCTGTGTTTCTGCACAGCACATAATGGACACCTTGCTCAACTTCCAGATTAACACACTTTATCCAGATACAAAGTAGGTGGATTCCTGACACGCTGCACTAGCATCTCTGTCTCAGGTAGTAAAGCACCAGTTGTTTCACCTTTTGGAATGAATGCGGCAGGCTCAGGGCTGAACCTGCAGGAATTTTGCTTATTGTGAAAATGATACCCCATGCTGAGAAACCTGCAGAGTGGAAAAGTGAGGAGTGTTTTCAACTCTCTCTGAATTGGCTGCTTTATCAAGCTGGTTTTGAACACAGATTTATATCTGGTCAGGATTTTGGTAACTTTTTGCCAAAATAGTTTTGTTGTTGCAGTCCTAATTAAACCTAATTATATACTTATGGACACTTTTTGCTCTAATAGTTTATTCTATGTGTGTAAAATAAGTGGTACAGGTACAGCCTGCATTTTAGTCAGTGGCATAGACAGAATGTCCTTTTTGTCCTGTATTGAAATGATGCAAATTTGTATACAGTAAGGTTCCTTAGTGTGTGTTCTTTGAAACGATTGTATTTGGCCCAATTGTGGGGTTGGTTGGGATTTTGTTTGCTTTTTTTTTTTTTTTTTTTTTTTACTGTAGGGTAAGGCATGATCTTGGCTGGGCTTTCCTGGAACCCTGTAAAGCAAATAACTTCGAGGACTATCCAAAAAACTGCTGGTGTTTCTTGGGAAGGTTTTCTTACGGGAAGTTTGTGCCAGCTGATGCAACCCCTTGGGGAGTCTGCCTTCATCCCTGATGTGCCCGGGAGAACCTTTGTTCCGAGGGGCCACCGTGGTGTGGGAGAACCCTTTGTGCAAGAACAAAGGAGGATTGTATCAGCCGCGGCCGTGAGAGGGAGGGGAGGGGGCTCAGGGGCTCTTTCAGAGGCACTGCAGGGCGGTATTGACAGCCACATTTCCCTGTAAATCTCCCCTGTGGTACGGGAGAGATCTGTGTGGGAGCTGGGTGTGAGATAAGATCTGCTTTTATTGTGTGCAAATTCTTAGAGGTGAATATTTGATATGGTTTCCTTAATTAAAACATGATGCCTCCTGAACTTCTGTAGCCTAAAGCAAAAAGCCTGGCCTAGGCTGGACTGTGGTGTTATTCCTGTGCTTTCAAAGTAACTTGTGCCTTACTGCTTAAGGCAGAGGGGCCTTAGTGCAGGCTGTAAGGAAAGCTCGTGGGTGGCGAGGGCGAAAGAGCAGGAAATGTAGAAGATGAAGCCTGGCAGAGGCAGTGGGTATTGCTGCTTGGACTCCAAAGTTGGGAAAACATGCCTTTAGTGTAAACAACACACGGTCCATACCCAAAACACACCCTCGGTGGAGCCTGGGGACGTTTTCAGATGGAGCAAAGCGCAAACAGGTGTTTGTGGCTGCCGCCTGCAGCACAGCATCCAGACCATGCCTGCTGTTCCTGCACGGTGTCACACTGGGGATGCCCTGTGGGTCTCTAACGCTTGCAAGTCAGCATCAGCATTGACACTGAGGCACTGAGGCTGCACGGGGACAGGGGAAATGTTCTCCAGGTCCTTCTGTGCCCTTGTTAGCTGGCTGCACCCCAGGAATGGATTGTGGCTAAATTGGTCGTTAAGGATCAGAGGAGTCCTGTTGGCTGGGATTTCAGGTTATTTGTTGTCCTTTTTGTTTTGAATGAAATGGATCTGTGTCCCTCCATGTGCTGTGGTGCTTCGTTTGGGGGTGGGTTTGTTACTAAGGCCCCCTGGCAATAGTTTAGTGAGGAGATTGGGGTGGCAGTGTCCTTGCATCCTGCTAGAATTGCTTGGATAAAGACAGTTGGAGTTGTTTGTGCCAAGTGTGGGCGAGCAAGCAGCTGGGTTGACCAGAGTGAAGGTGGGAGGGAGATAAAATGGGAGACCAAAGTGGGCTTGTAACAGGAAGGGGTGTCTGGATTGCTGAAACCAGAACCTGAACTTCATAAAATAGCAAAGGGAGAAGGAGGATCCAGTGAAAGGATTTGGTGTCAGGACAGGAGATTAAGAATTCCATGGCTTCAAAGAAGTATGAAATGCTGGTGTGTCTGCCTGTAGCCGTCAGTGTTAATTTTGAGTGGCTGATGTAACTGCTCCTCCCCAGGCTCAAGCTGCCTGTCCATGGGCGATTTCATCCCGAGTGCCTCAGGCCAATGTCTGCCAAGGGCAAGGGCACAGGGGCCCTGCATCCTCATAACTCTGCTCTGGTCTCAAAATCAGGGGGTAATTACCTCTGAGTCACCTTTTTAATTACTATAACCTTCACTTGGGGAGGATTTATAGTTCTGTGGTTTTGTCAGATGTGTCTGTAGCCTGTTAAATATGGGACAGCATCACTGAATGGATTAAATTGATCGTGTCTCCAGGCCCCACAGTGCCTGCGGTGGCTGGGGGGTGATGGTGACAGAGGTGACAGAGTGCCCATTGCTCTCTGCAGCACCCTGGGAGTTGCTGGCTGGTGGCACCGGTGCAGCACAGCTCTGGCTCCATGCAGGTGATGTGTCCGTGCCCGTAGCCTGGACGTCCGTGGAGATGGACACATTTGGAGACTGAAGAACTACCTTTGTTGTTGTCTTTGTGTGAGCCGATGGAACGTTTTGCATGAAGGGCTCAAATAACTACTGTGACAGCAGTAGTTGGGGGCATTCGTTGTAAATTAAGCCCCACTTACCCATTCCCGTTTCCCTTGCAGGGTGAGAGCCTTTGATGGTGAGCGGGAAGCTGCCTCACGATGAGTTACTGGAGTCTGGACAAGAAGAGCTGCCTGCAGTACTGCCGGCACTTCCTAGCGGACAACGGCGTGTTCCACGGTGAGTTACGGTTATTCTGCATTTCGGCTGTCGGTGTTTCCTGCTGCCGGCCGTGTCTGACATTCTGTATCCCCGGGGGTATCTCCTGGGGATGCTGCTCCGGGGAGAGCGGGGCCGAGCCCCGGCCGTGCCCGCTCCGTGCGGGGGCGCTCGGGGCGTGCGGGACCCCGGGGAGCGATGCGGGAACGGCGGGGCTGCGGCGGCACCGCCAGGGGGCGCTCCGGGACCGCCGCCCCCGGTACCGGCTCCGGCCTATCACCCCCGGTCCGACCGATCCCCCCGGTACCGGCTCTAGCCTATCACCCCCGGTCCGACCGACATTCTCCGGTACCAGCTCCGACCGATGTCCCCCGGTCCGACCGACATTCTCCGGTACCAGCTCCCACCGATGTCCCCCGGGGCTGCCGGGGCTGGGTCCGACCGATTCCCCCGGTACCACCGATCTCCTCCGGTGTAGCCGGGGATGAGTCCCCCCGATCCCCCCCGGGGCTGCCCGGCTGGATCTGCCAGCGTCGAACCGTCCCCCGACATCCCCTCAGCCCCCCCCGCCCGGTGCTGCCGGAGCTGGATCTGACAGATTCCACCGGGTCCCACCGATATCCCCCGGCGCTGGGTCTGACCGATGCCCTCTGGTGCTGCCGGTGCCGGACCCGCTGGGGCCGGCCCGTGCCCCGGTGCTCGCCGCTCACGCCCGTGCAGCACCGGCAGCCCCGGGCAGGCTGCCCCGGGGGCAGGCAGCGCTGCTGGGCTCGGTGAAGCACCGAACCCCGCAGAGGAGCTGCAGCTCAGCTGGTGGCAGAGCTGTTCGGGGTCGCTGCTCCTTGTGCTTTGGGTGACACGGGCTGGGGGCTCCAGCAGGTCTGGTCTAATCAGACAGCTGGACCCGTCTGTCTGCTGAGGGAGTGCCTTCCTAAAGCTGCTCTGAGAGGCCCACACCTTGTATTCTTTATTCCCTTTGAGGTCAGTAATTAAACCCTATCACTGGGGCAGATTTATGGCACTATTAATAACCGTGGCATGGAATGGCTTTGAATTAAAGATAGAAATACTCGTCTCATTCAAAGCAAAGGTGATTTTTTTTCCCTATAGAGCATACAGCTCCATTTTCAGTGTGTTTGTCAGGAGTGGAGAGGTTTGCAGCCCACTGTAAAACAAACTGTATCTGCATTTTTGTCACTGTGGTTATGTCACCATTGATAAAGTTAATGGCTTAGTGGGAGAATTAATCATTTGTCAGTCTGTGAATCTTCCTAATGAAAGCCAGTTCAGAGAGAGCCCCATTTTTTCCCTGTACTGCTTTTTTCCTTGCCCACGAGCACTTCTAGTCCCATTTGGGACACCAGAAGAATGTTAATAACTTTCTGTAAGTAAGTCTGACAGTGGTGTTGTCACATTAATTCATGTGTGTGCTGCACTTGGGACTTGTGTTAGAGAGAAAGTGCTGTCATATCCAGGCAGAACCATTCTGCTTTTCCAATTAAATGAATTTGTTCCTGGGATTTATCAAACCACTCGTGTGGTCCCACTGGTTTTGGTGGGATCATGCTCCTTCAGAGCTCCCTCTGACCTTGTGGAAGGGATGTGTTCACCCGGGTGCCCCTGGGCACTGTGGCAGTGTTTTGGTGGATGCCTGTTAGTCCCTGTTCTTCCCAGGCAGCTCCCTGCTCCCCTGCACCAGTGTGTGACTGGAACAGCTCCAGGGGTGTGGATTTGCAGCTCTGCCACTCCAGAGTAGTGAAAGAGGAGTCTGGTCCGTGCTCTGGGACCTGAGGTGTGTTTCAGCTCAGAGCAGCACCTTGCCTTTATCCTGCTAATGGTGCAAAGGCTGGATAATGATCCATCAAACTGAGTCCAGCAATCCATGAGCAGCTATTGAGGGATGAGTCTGCAAAGTGATAATCATCTACAGCCCAGGGCATAATTAGCAGGAATCCTAGACCAGAAAGATTTCATGGCCTAATTTATCTGTCTTTGATTGATGATCAGAAAAGATTAACTATTTTTCCCTCACAGAATCCATCAGGGCTTCCCATTTGTCTCCTTTAACCTAAGCAAGACTGCAGAGACAGTTCCTTTCCCTCTGAGTGTATGGAGGGGCTGAATCCCCCCAGACAGTGACAGAGGTGACAGTCCCACAGCATGGGTAAGGATGTGTGCATGTCCCAGGAACTAGGACCAGGAGTAAGATGAAGGTGTTGGTGCCACAAGGCCCAGCCTAATGCAGTTCTGGGCTGCATTTGAGCAGAGGGAGCTCAGGAGCAGGGAGAAGGGTGCAGAAGGGGAGATGAGATGAGTCAGGCTTGTTTAGTTTGGGGAATCAGAGATTGAGAGGGGTGTGACTGCTGGCTCTGAGTGCATTGCAAAAGGAAAGCTCAGAGAGGAAAAGGCTTATTTGAGCTGATGGGGGAAGTTGGCACCAGAGCAAGTTGAAAATTGTCCACAAGTATATGAAACAGGCCCAGGAAAAACTAAGGTATTTTGAGTGGGAGATTGACAGGTTTCGGAAAAATTACAGCATTGTATTTGTGCTCTTGCTCTGAATTTGTGAATGTGATTAGCAGGCAATGTATTGACTAATGGGAGATAAGGCTGGCAAACTTATCTGTGGTCCCAGTTCAATCCCTGTGTCCAGTGAACTTCAGCTACGAGCAGCAGTGCTCCCATTCCATTCACGAGATGCTGCTGTACATGGATCAGGCTGCTCTCTGCTGGGATTTAATGGTGCTTTGAGACACTTGCAGGCTGTTAGACAAGAAGTATTGATACACAACTGTGGGGCTTTCCATGGGGCTCTGGTGGGTTGACTTTAAATAATGACTGAGATTCATGTGTGTAATGAAGTACTGAGTACATCCACATTGCCTAAGGCTCTCTCATAATTTTATAATTTTATTAAGAAAAGCTGCTAATGGCTGCATTTGCAGGATATTAAAATTCTTATCTGTTTATGTCTGAAATTTTTGGTTACAGAAGTGGAGGTTGCTGCTGTGCCTTGTACTCTGGGGAGTCTTATCTGCCCAGAAGCAAAAATGTCAGTTTTCTTCAGCAGCAGCAGCAGTGAGATACAGCAGTGTGTGTGCACACAGAGAATAACAGACCAGAGACAGGGGCTGGGGTGAGCTGTTTCAGCAGTTTCTGCAGAACAGAGAAGACAAGCAATTAGAATGTTTGGAATAGCCTTGAGGATTTGATGAACCCACTTTCATTTCCTTCCTCTTGCAAGCAGTTCCAAAATACAGAGTACAGCATCCCTCTAGGCTTTGAAGAAGAGATTTTTTTTTTATTTTTGCAGGGGTTTTAAGCTGTAAATGTGCATCATGTTTTGTTTGTTTGCTGGCAGTAACAATGTAGGAATGGCTGTGCTGTCAGAGCAAACATCCATTTAACTTTGCTGCTAGATGGTCGGGGCTAGAAGTATAAAGGGAAAAAAACCCAAAGTGTACAGAGCAGCCTTTCCTGTGGCTCCCAGTGCCTCCCAGTCAGCAAGGCAAGTACTTCCCCAGCCAAAACTGGTCTAGATAATTCCAGTTCTTTTCATTGCATCTGATAGTTTTATTTTTTTCCATAAGATTTTTGGAATTCATTTATGCTTGTGACCATCTGTGGGAATTAACCCCAAAACTTGTGGTGGTTGGTGTCGACCCTCTGGTTGGAGAGAAGCAGGCTGTCAGGGATGGAGCAGGTTGTGTTTCACCTTGGAAAGGGAACTGCCTGGAAGGTGTGAGTGGGTCTGAGCCTGACAGGTGACACAGGTCCTTGAGTCATGTTGGGCACACCCTGGTGGCTTTGGCTGTCCAACATCCTGATGAGGAAATCACAGAGAGCCTCTCCTTGCTTCAGTGGCCTCAGACTTGTATGCCCAGTGAGAACAAAAAATGCCTTCTGTCGTCCTTTTTTATGCAGTCAAATGGCCTATTTTGGTTATTGGAGCACGAGAGTTTTGGGGGAGCAGTCCCGGAGCTTTGCCAGATTGCACAAATCCTTCAGGCCTGATGTTTGCTCATGGGCAGTGCTCTATAATTAGCTCTGCTGAAGCCTCGTGCAGGGCTGGGGGCACAGCTACAGATGCCAGCTGTGGGCTGCAGGATTCAGCCTTTTATCTGCAGTCACTTCAGCTGGAGTTTCAGAATGGTGCTGGGGAAGCAGAACGAGTTGGTAGTGCAGGAATTTGGGTTTGGGTTCATGTTCTGATTTATGTGAAATATCCACAATCCATTCCTTGAGACAAACAGATGTAAATGGAAATGTGTTTGCAAGAAGAGCATTAAGGAATTAATGTGTTCAAGTCCACTGAGGTTTAAAAAGGGCCTGAAGTGCCTGAAGAAACTCTCTCTGCTTTGTTCAAGAGCTGTGTCTGTCTCTGCATCTGTTAATGAAGGAGGAGTCCCATGTGGGATCTGTCTCCAGACAATGTTTCAGGTCCTTGTGTTCTAATGCCAAGTATTTTTCCCCTTTCATTTTTGTGTGTTTCTCAGCTTTCCACAGAACCATGTCTTCATTAACGATAAGTGAGTTGATAAAAGCTTTAATCTGATAAAAATGACAAATTTTCTGTGCAGCTGATACAAAGTTTTATTCACTGCTGGCTGACTTTTCACAAGGAGATTGTCTCACAGTTCAGATCTAAGATTACACTTGGAAGATGATTATGAAGATGTTGTTATCTCCTTATTTCATTATCTATTCCCTGTAAGAGGTGTTAGTTCTCTAATCAGCTTTTCTTGCTCTTTAGCAGAATTAGGCTTTGTGCTAGTTTCCAGCTATTTTGACAGTGATAAAGGAAAACTCAACGAGCTAGAAAATGAACCTTCCTCTGACGCTGTAATTTCCAAACTGTTAGTTAAATCATATTCTCATTTATTGGAAAATGGATATTTTTGCAGTAGAACTTGCAGGGTTGTGTCTCCGTCCAGTAATCTGAGCCTTGTGAGGTGTGGGCAGGAAACCAAAGAGGGAAAAACAGGTGAGGAGGTGAGGCTGTTACTGTTCCTGCCAGACCTTAGCTGGGACTGTGCAACACCCCCAGGACAGCAGTGATGGCTGAAAAGATCTTGTCTCACAGAGATCATTGATGTCAATCAGCTACAGGTAAAGGGAAGTGAGTTTTTTGTTCAGAAAGCTTGTTTGTCACCATCACCTCTGGGACTGTTGGAACTGTGTGAGCTGTGGCCCTGCAGAGCATTCCCACAGGAGAATGAGCCTGGGAGCAAGGAAAAGGCCAAGCCAACTGACAGGGTTTGGGATTAAATGCAAAACCTGGCTTGACACTGAGGAGTTGTCATGGGGATTGATTTTGGAGTTTTTTTTGAAGTTGAATAAACCTACAGGTCTTATACCATTTGGCAGCTGTCAACTGAATTACATAACATCTTCATTTGTTTACTGTAATGTTCTTCTAACCTATATAACATGCTTGAATTTCTAAAGACATGTAGCATTTAGGCATGTCTGGTTTTAAAAGGAAGCTTATTTTGGAGACAAAATAATGAAGAGTGTATTGGTGATTGTGTAAGGTTTCTTACAGAGCAGCTGTGGCATTGAAGGTGCTTGTGTGTGGCTCGTCTTATAATTAACAGAACAGTAGGAGTGTGAGTAATTTGCATTTAACACATTATCAAGTGCAATCTGATATATCAATAATTAAACTGTACAGCAGTGACAGTTTATTTTTTGTTGTTGAACTGCATAATTTCAATGCACTGGTAACTGTCTAGAGGCTTCACAGTGATGGTTTCAGCCATGAACGTGGTGAGCTGAGAAGCAGAGCTGGGCTAATGCTGTGGCTGCCCCATTTCCCTTGCTCTGCCTGGCAATGGGTGACACTCCCTCCTCAGAGTGGGACTGGTGCCACCTCCTGCCATCCCCTCCTGACAGTGCTGTTAGAGCCACAGCTGAGCAGCCCAGAGATCCTGCAGTGGGTCTGGGGTCTTGTTTCACACTGCAGGGTGCTGGACACGGTCCATGGATACCCCACAGAGTGCTGAGCTCTGTCGTGGGGGCTGTGGGAAGGCTCTCTGTGTTACCAACAACTAAGAAATAATGATTTCTCAGGAAGTAAAACATGTCAGCTCCACTTGGATTTTGTCTCCCATCCCACTGAAGTTCTGCAGGCATGTAGAACTATGAGGGGTGGGTTTTTTGAGTGGTTTTTATTTGTTTTCCTCCTCTGTCACGTTGTCTCTCATGTAACTTTTTCCTGGCCTGTGCTTGACAAATTCTATCTCTTTTATTGCTGTCACAATGTTTAGGAATACAGCTGGGAATTCCTTTGGTGTGCTGATGTAAATGTCACAGTGGAAGAGCCAGCTGAAGAGGGAAAGAATTAGAAAATGCAATAAATGAAAGATGTGAAGCATTGTATGTGGAGCTGACTTCATTCTTGCTGTGCTTTCCAGCCCTGTGAGCCCTTGGGCTCCGTTGTAAGGAAGTGCAATTTATGCAAGTCTGAATGCTTCTGCCCATTGTTCCACGCTGCCTGTAACCCCCTGATTTCAGGAGCACGGGATGCCTTAAACCAGCCCAGGGTTTCGCCAGGGGCACAGGGTTTTCTGTAGCTGCTGGCAGAGCTGGTGCTCAGCACCTCCCGGGACGCTCCTGCTCCTCGTTCCTTGCCCTGCTCAGGGATGCGCAGCCCGACCCGAGTGCATTTGTGCCGCAGCTGGCCTGTCCCTGCAGGGTGGCTGTTCCTGGGGTTAGGGACAGTGGGACAGCGGCAGGAGGAGGGGCACGGAGCCAGGGCAAAGGCCACAAAAGTGCTGGGGGCTTCTCCCCTCCGGCTGCAGATGCGGGGGGTTCTCTGGAGCGGGCTTGGATTTCCCCTCCCGCGTTCAGCCTGCGTCACTCCGCCGCTCCTGAGCCGGAGTCTGGTAATCCCTGCCCGCCCCGCTGCCCGCGGGAGTCCCTGCGCTTCCCGGGGCCGGCCACGCTCCGAGCCCGGAGCCCTCTGTGGAGCCCGGAGCCCCTTGCGGTGCCCGGTGCCCGGAGCGCTGGGTGTCCAGAGCCCCTTGTGAGCCCGGAGCCCTTTGTGGAACGCCTTGCGGAGCCCGGAGCCCCTCGTGAGCCCGGAGCGCCGCCCCGCAGCTGCAGCACGGGCAGATGCTGCCGGCTCCCGCGCAGCCTGCGCTCCTCCAGCGTGAGCGGAGTGACCTGCTCTCCCCTCTGGGTTTGTGCTATGGATCACCGAGGTTTCCTGGCTCATCCTGAGGAGCAGTGCTCGGCTGTACTTCCAAGGAGTGCTTTCCAAATGTGTTGGCTCTGAAGACATGAAGATCAAACTGAGCCGTTCTCGAAGGGAGAATTTCCATTCTGCTTGCCAATAATGCCCGAGTTACAAATTTAATGGCAGACCTTGAAGTATATAAAAATTTAAGTCCAGAAAAAGGTAAGGATGTTCGAGTTTGGAATTGCCATAGGACGAGCTCATAGTGTGTCTGGAAATGGTTATAGAAAAATCAGGTAACTTAACCCGTAGGTTTGGTAAATTGCAGTGTTTATGTGGACATTGTTGGTATAACAACTGTGTATCTGTTCCTGAATGTTTAACAAGAAAACCTGGTGGGTTTGTATTGACTTGAAAGTCAAGTCAATTTCTCTATGAAAACATGTAGCTTGTGTTTGAGATACTGCTCTTGTGATGAGAACAAACTGCACTTCTGTGTTAGCCTAAATTATTACAAATGTGTTTGCCTTGAATAAAAACATTCTTGACCTTTTCATCTGTTGGGAATTTTGCTGTGGCTTTCAGTGGAGAAGAGTTTGTTGGTTTTTTTTAGTAGCACTTATAAATAGTATAACACATTTGCAAGTGGTATGTAAAATTTGAATGAAAGCACTGGATGAAATATGTCTTTCCAAGAATTGCAGGAGATGGCACAAAAAGGAAGACATCTTGAATAACTTTCTTCAGTATCTTGTAGTTTATAACATCTTATTTTTTTCAGTTTGAGTTAGTGCTGAATGGAAAGTGGCAGTTAGCTTAAGCCTCTAAGTGGATAGAGAGTGAATGCTGTAGAGAGAAGGAGAAATCATGGTAGATTAAAGTTAGTTTTTATATTTTGCTCATTCTTAAGGATGTTGGATTATGTTCTTTTAAAGAAAACACTTAGAAAATACATTTAGCATAAGAGCTTTCTTGCTAGAATTGTGTAGCGCAGAAGAAATTTTTGTGACAAGATTATCTGTAATTTAAAATCAAACAAGCTAATCTGAAATAAAGCCATCAGAAGTCATGGATTATACTTTGAAATATCATCTTTTCCCGTTATAAGATGTCAGAAAATTTCAGGGCAGTGTTGGCAGTTGATACTTTTTTTTCCTTTGTATCTGTCATGGTTGATTTTAATAGATATTTTTTATCTGCTGGGAGTCTCTGGGAATAGGCACAGCTATTGTATAAAAACCAGAGCCTATTTTAGGCAAAAGTGAGTTATTTGAGGCTGGCCTGCGGGGAGGGCTGCCTGTGCTGGGGCTGCTGAGCTGTGGTGCCAAAGGCTGCTGGTGTTGGGTACCCAGAGCTCTCCATGGAGCTCTGGTGGCCGTGGCTAAAGGAGGGCAGGTGTTACTCCATCTGCCTTCCCAGGTGCTGTAGGTAATGGATATGGCCCCACTGAATAATTCACAGCAGCCAGCTCTCCTGGAGGGGCTGGAACAGGCCTGCAGGGAAAGCATCAGGTTCAAGTTTTGAATCTCATGGCCCTGTATGTGTGGGTAAGCACATCCCACAGCAGAGAACTCGGCTGAGGATGGAGTTCTGCTCCAGGTCATTCTGCAGTCCCTTCCTCACCCAGATGTGACAGAAGGTCAAATGCCAGTTGGTCATCCTTGGCTGTGGCAGTGCCATCTCTGTGTGGGGAGGGCAGCCAGGGCTGTAGAGCAGTGAGTGGCTGTCCCTGCTGTCCCTGGCTGTCCCTGGCACTGAGGTTTGAGGTGGGGTCATGGCTGGGCTCTCTCTGTACCAGGGATGATGGCAGTGCCCTGTTTAATGTCCTTATTAGTGCTGCTTTGGGACTCCTGTGCCTGCAGCTGCCCAGGCGCCTGTCCAGGCACTGAGTGTAGGCTCTGGAATCCTGATATGTAAGGGAATTAGCCTGGAACAGCAAACTGCTCTGAGTGGATATGGAAGGCACCAGTCTCCTGGGCAGAACTTGGTCACCCACAGGTTTCATTCCAGTAACAGCTTAAATGTGTCTCAGCATTAAATGCACTCACAAGAAGTTAGCACATGCACATGGCAGCTTTGGCAGGTGGAAAGCCTCCAGATGGTTTGGTGTATCCTGAGGAGGTTGCCCCGTGTTGCCCTGAGTGCTGCCTGACCCGAGTGTCGCAGTGGGGCACCACAAAGTGTCCCTGCATGGCCCTGCTGAGGGTGCAGAGAGTGCTGGGGCTGGATGCTGGTGGCTCCTGGGGCAGTGTCTCACCAGCTCTGCAGAGGATGTGGCTGGCCAGGGAGTAACTGGGTTATGTGCTTGCTAACTGCTTAGTGTTCGAGGTTTTGGTGCTTATGAATGGAATCTACTCATTTCAGTAAATCCACAGAACACTGACATGGTGTTAGGGGAAACGTTGTGGTCATTTTTGTCATTTGCTGAAGAACTGCTGTCTTTCCAAAACCCTGGGGTGTAGATGAGAGTTGTTGAGGTAACTCCTTCAGTGCTTAGCTGGAGCCTGAGCTGCCCCAGTGCCACACTGGGGGCAGTGGTGGCACACAGCAGCTTGGGGACACCAGGGGCTGTGAGCAGGACGTGCTGACAGAAACCTCCCAGCTCTGTCCAGCACTGAGCTTGCTGCAAGGGAGGTGTGCGTGCTGGCTTTTCCTCTTTCCTCCAGCAGCTGATGCCTCAGGGAGCGTGTGCTGCTCGTGTCTCCTTGCCTGACTGAAGTGGGAGCTGTGAGGAGCCCTGGCTGGCTTTTCCCTGGCTGTAGGGCAGGGAGCTGGAGCTGTGCTGTGGCAGGTTATCAATACAGCAGAGAACGGGCTCACAGGTGTTCCCACGTTACCAACAGAAACATTGATCAGCCTGGAACTCAGATGCACAGAGCAGCATCATTTTCAGTAATAAAATCACTTTGGTGTTTGAGACTGTCAGTTCATTGTTTGCCCACAGATGAGTCACTGTTGGTGACTTGCACCGAGGTAATTTAAAATAGAATAGATAAACATGTTTCTTTAGCAAAATGACTATTTCTGAGGAGGGTGAATAAATTAGTTCATATCATCTGTTGCACTGCAGTCTCCATTCATTACTTTTAAAGGTTAATTAACTTCACCTTCCATTCTATTCTGCTTTTTTCCTTCTTCCTAGTCTCTAGCCAAGCCCCACATGTGGCTTTGTTTGGTGGCCTGGGGGGAAGCAGTGCTCCCTCCAGCCTGGCCCCGGGTGCTGGGGGCTGGATTCCCCTTCCAGCTGCTCCTGTGCCCTGTCATGAGGGCACTGCCCTCCCAGCCCGTGGTGCTGCCAGGGCTGAGGTGCTGCCGCACGTGGCTGTTTGCTGATCAATCCGCAGACACCAGAGCTGACTGCTTGCACTGAGGCTGGCACAGTTCATCCTCTGCACGTCTCTGTGTGGGCACAGGACCGAGCTCTAGGAAGGGCCTTTTGGTGGTGGGGCTTTTTTTTTTCCCATTTTTTGTTAAATTGGTGAAGTTGAGTGGGAGGTGTGACATACAAAGGGCGGTGTGGTGAGTGAGGAGGTCTGCCCTAGCTCAGTGTGTTGTGGTGGGAATTGTATTTGTTGCATCATGCAACACAGGGAGGCTGAGAACAAGATCTAATTCACTGGTGTATGATCCTTATTTATGTATTTATTGATTTTTTTAGAGGGCAGATATGGGATTCGGGCAGAGAAAGAGCTCGTGGCTCACTGTTCTCCACCTCTGCAGCCAGGGGCACAGCTCCTGGGGTGCTCAGATGCTCTCTGCCAGCAGGGAGGCCTCGAAGGAGGAGCCCCTGGCACTGCAGGGGTGGCTCAGCTGCAGTGAGGGAGGCATTGCCCTCCTGAGCAGAGCTACCCTGGCCTGGGGAGCCCTGGGGTTTCCTTTGGGGACATGGGCACAGACCTGGGGATGGTGCCTGGTGCTCCGTGCCATGGTCACACAGAGGGAGGGTGCTTGTCCTGAAAGCCACCCTGGGTCTGGCACAGTGACACCACAGACCTGTGTGCTCCCCTTGGCAGGGGCAGGGAAACTCTCCTTCTCCTCCTCCTCCCTTTCTTCCCTCCTGCTTTTTCCACTTTCTGGAGTGTCATAATCGACTGCTGTGCCCTCCCTGCTGAGGGATCCTCGAGGAAGAAAGAGGATTAGGATGTGCAAACTTAACTGTGTTTGCTTAATAGATCTGTGCTCCTTGTTCGTCCCATTGATGTGACAATGTGCCTTGGCACTTGGCCATGGCTGTGCTTAAACGATTGTGCTTTTCAGTGTTGACAAAGGATTAATTCCATAGTCTTAATGGAAAACGTGGAGTCCTCAGCCACGCTGTGCTGCTGTGGCACCAGGGCTCTCACAATGCACAGCTCTGGTGGAGTTGTTTCTGAAGAAAGGATGAAACCTGGGCTAATTGCTTGAAGATAATAAGTGGAACTTTGCTGAGCTGGCAGAAGGAGGGGTCCTTGGGCAGGGCTGGAAAACATGCATTATTCATGGTGTCCAACCGGGCAGCACAGCCCCTGTAAAAGAGGCACTGGCCTGGCAGGACATTTCTGCACTGCACAGTGCTCTGTGAAGTCTCAGTGAGGCAACAAAGCTTGTCATTAAGGACCATTCAGGCTCTTTTTGGATTATACTGTGGTGCCAAGCTTTTGTTTGGATATTTCTGGTTCCTTTCTGATCTCTAAGGGCAAAAGAGGAGGGGGCCTCAGTCTGGGAAGGAGCTCTGGGTTCTCCCATGGCAAGAATAACTAAGGCTTGTCAGGGATCAGCTTGAAAAGGTGAAGAGCAGAGACCTTTCACTTGTAATGTGAAAATAAGATGAGTTATTGGTCATCCTGGAAGCACTGAGCCTGCAGTGTCAATAGGGGAGGCTGAAAGAGCACTTACTGTGAAATACATGTTACTCAGACATGACTTCTGGGAGCTGCTGCTCCCCAGTTTTTGCATTTGTTTTGGGCTTTTTTGAACGAAAAAAACACACCACCAGACAGTTCCCAGACTTACAAAGAGCTGAAACATGCTGATAGATTTCGGCTGTGCTTGGGGTTGTTTCTCCATTCTGGATAGTGAATGGTTTTGCCCTTAAGCTTCACCCCTTTTTTGTTTGCATATTATTTAGTGACTTTACAAGTACGAGCTGCTTCCCAGAGTTAGTGATTTCCTTTGATTAGACACCATTCAGTTGTTTTGATCAGTCTCAACTTGTGTTTGGTTACTTGTGTTGATGCTCTGCCTCTCCAGGGCTGAGATGAATTGCCTGTGCCCTTTTCAGCCTCTGGTGTCTCTGCTGGTGCCGTGTGGCTTCCTCGAGGGTTCCTTGGGAAATGCAGAAGTGTGAGAGATTGATTGTCCATCTCATGTCCATGGACCCTGAGAGATTACCATTAAACCCGCTGTAAGAAGCTTAATGTGAAATTCCGTGAGGCTGGAAGAGCAAATTAAACTGGCATAAAATATGAGCTGTGGCTATTTAAACCAAACCCCAATCCTGCCTGGGGCCCTGGAGTGCCCCAGACCTGCATCTGCCCTCTGTGCCCCCCAGCTCTTTGGCTGTTATGTAACCCCCCAACAATCAGCACCCTGATGGCATTAGTGCTGCTCTGTGGGATTTGGATGAAATGTGCTCTCTGGGAGGACCTGGCAGAAAATGGTGTTTAATGGCATTACTGGGAGGGCAGACAGTGCTCAGGGTGGGGGATTGGTGCAGGACAGGGCATGAGGAGAGTGCAGAGAGCTGAGAACATTGCAGGGTTCTGGGCTTTGCTTTGGGCTTGGCTTGGATCCAGGGGGTTTTCACTGCTGGGATGGCACAGTGCAGCTGTGTGTGGGCTCCAGTGCAGGGGTGGGGGCTTTTTGGGAAGGACCTTTCAGATAATGAAATTCAACCATCAGCCCAGCACCACCACAGTGTTCAGCACTAAACTGGGTCCTCACCAGCCACATCCACTCGTTTTTCACATGCTCCAGGGACAGTGACCCCACCACTGGCCTGGGCAGCTGTGCCAGGGCTTCACAGCCCTTCACAAAATACACAGAAACCCCAAAATACTGAATGCAGGGGAGAAGAGCTGCTGCTGCAGTTAGAAAAGTAACTCCTGCATTTCATGGGTACCTTTTATCTCTTCAAGCCTAATGTTGGCTTAATCCAGTTGATGCCTATCATTTAGAAGCCCAGTTTATATCCTCTTTCATAATTATACTTCTCAGTGTTTGGTAATGCTCTTTATACCTTATTTAATCTTTTTGTTTTGTCAGATGGCTGTAACAGTAAGTCCATAAAAGCAAGATGAGACCAGACCTTTTGTCATTTGGTTGCACCTTGAAATATTAATTTCTTAACATACAGGAAAATAAAAGAACTGTTTGTGGACAGCAGTAAGAAATTAATTTTGATCTTTGACTTTAAGTAAAATTATCTGTCTCACAACAGGGGTGAGACAGATAATTCCTTTTGCTGTATACTCTTGGCAGTAGAGTTGTGCTGCTAATGCAAAGGTAATAGTGTTTTCTTGAGTAAGTAAACCCCAAAATATAGTAGCAAAAAATAGTTGAGATATTTATTTAATATCAGAGAACGTGTTTTATGGGAGGGATGTTTGTTTCACTGCAGGCATGTGCCCTGTATAGCAAAGTGCTCTTCTGTTTGATGAAAAGTGCGGCTCAGTGTAATCTCTTCCTTCTCCAAATAATTTCTTTCTGGAATTGACTGCAGGGTCCTGCACACCCTGAAGTCCTTGTGGTGAGGCACAGAGCAGGCAGAAGTGCTCTCACCAGTGTGACTGCTGGGATTAAATGAACTTTAAACCAGAGGAATTCCCAGCTCCCGGGATGCAGCCGGGCTCTGAGCCATGGGGGTTTGTGGGGATCCTGGGGGGCTGGTGCTGAGCCATCCCTGGGTGTCAGAGCCTGAGTGCACGGGGAGGGGTTAGGGGCACGGGGGTGGCATGGGGATGGAGGGTGGCACGAGGGGACGGAGGGTGGCACAGAGGGATGGAGGGTGGCACGGGGATGCAGGGTGGCACAGGGATGGAGGGTGGCACAGAGGGATGGAGGGTGGCACAAAGGGACGGAGGGTGGCACGGGGATGCAGGGTGGCACAAAGGGATGCAGGGTGGCACAAAGGGACGGAGGGTGGCACAAGAGGACGGAGGGTGGCACGAGGGGACAGAAGGTGGTACGAGAGGACGGAGGGTGGCACGGGGATGCAGGGTGGCACAGGGATGGAGGGTGGCACGAGAGGACAGAGGGTGGCACGAGGGGACGGAGGGTGGCACAGGGACAGAGGGTGGCACAGGGATGCAGGGTGGCACAGGAACAAAGGGTGGCACAGGGATGCAGGATGGCACGAGGGGACGGAGGGTGGCACAGGGATGCAGGGTGGCACAGGGATGCAGGGTGGCACAGGGACAGAGGGTGGCACAGGGACAGAGGGAGGCACGGGCTGGTTTGGGGATTAGCGCCGTGGAGCGGGTGCAGCTGCCCAGCAGTGCCAGCTCAGTGGGCAGCGAGAGAAGTGTGGGCAGGGGCACCCACAGAGCTGCCGGGCTCTCAGGGACATCCCAGGGCTCCATGGGATGCTCTGCTCCTGGCCTCAGAGCCCTGCCACGTGCTGGGCAGCGTGGCCAACACCAGAGAGGGTCGAGCTGGCACAGACGGGTTTGTGTCTGGTTTACCCTCAGGTACAGAAGCAGCTCCTCCCGTGAGGAGAGGTTTGTGTTAGGAGTGATTCTCGTGGCTGAGATAAATTAAAAAGTGCTATTTGAATTCAGGTCTGTAGTGCTTTAAAGGGTTATTTTGGGAGGAAGAAAAGTAGACTGGTCTTTCATTATTAAATCCAGTTAAACTCCAGGATGACTGTTGGGATGATTTTAGACTGTCAAGTTTGCATAACTCTGCAAACAGAAGTGAATGTAGTTTTAAGAGGGTTTTAATTTTAAATTAAAGCTTCAACTATCATAGAATCATGGAATGGTTCACTCAGTTCCAGCTCTCTGCCATGGGCAAGGATACTTTCCTTATACATTGCATAAGCATCATTTTTTATTTAAACTTCCAGAGTAATTTTCTTTGATCTTGTAACATAAACTCCATTGTGCTCTAGTTTAATTCATTTTCAGACTTTGAGCAAAAAATGCACAGCTAGTCCTTGTGTTAGAAGAGTATCTTTTAATGGGAATCATGTCTCGCTTCCCCAAATTTTAATCTATGTCTGCATTGAGGAGCTGCTTCATTTACTCTGTATTCTTTATCTACAGGATTAGATGTTTTTCTGGAACCAGCTTCCCTATTCCTTAGTGAAATCCTTCCTGAACTGCTCTTCTGGAGCTTTATTCTGCCCTGCACTGCTCAATACCTTCCCTGATTCAGATGCTAATGTGTGGTGTCTGGCAAGGGACCGGCATTAGCATACTGAGAATAGATTTGAAAAAGACCTTTTTTATTTGCGTGCTTATATTTTATAAATAGCCTGAAGGGGAGGATGGGGTGTTTTGTAAATGGTTTGCAGAGCTGAGATCCAGTGGGCTCGTGATTGCTGTGGCATTTCCATTACCCCAGTCCCTTCTTGAACGTGGAGCCTTTGTTATTAACACCTACACAGCAGGAATGATGCCATGAACTCTCTTACATGTTTACTATTCTTTAAATGTTTGCATTCTCGTGGTACTTCCTTGGAATTGGGAAAGTGCAAGCAGCAAAGATGGTGCTCCCTGGGGCACTGGACCTGCTGCAGATGGGGTTTGGGAGTGGAGGCTGTTGAGATATTGGGCAGGAACTGGGTTTCTTCCACTTTGTAAAGGAAAGTGTTTTAAAATCTATTCCCTGTGACTGAAGTGTGCCTGAAGCATGAATGTGACTGCACCCATAACAATTCCAAATATGATGTAGAAATGTTTAAGCAATTGAAATGGTGAAGGAGGAGCTGGATTGACTTTATGGTTTTTATTTTCTCCCACAGTTTTGTTGGCTGCAGTTACCTGACCGTGGCCCATCCTCTGCTTTTCTTCTATTGAATAAATGTGATCTTCTCCCTTCTGCCTTTTGCTGGCTGTCCTCAATGGCATCTCAGTGAAACTGGGCTGGGATTTTTTCTCTGACAACTGAGCTGGTGCTAATAGAGAGACTTATGTGAGAATTAGTTCTTTTTGTAAGACTTTCACCAGTCACTGCTAGCCTTAGGTGCAAAGAAGCAGATTTTCTGTGTTGAGTAGCTCCTTGCTAAACCTCTTACTGAGCTAAAGCCCTGCTGGAGTGATCTCTCTATTAGTGAAATCAAAGGTGCTGGTGGTGTGTGTGCCAGGCTGATGGAGCAGGGCACGTTTGTGTACCCACACTCACAGGGGTGAGTGCCCTCATTGCTGTGCTGGGACAAGTCGTGTTTGTCTTGGTAGGAATCCAAGGCAAACCTGACCTAAACTCACTTCCACAGGGAAAGGCTGGGTCTGCCAAGAAAAGGCATTCCTGTGTGGATGTACATAGGGAATTTTAGAGACTGTTTTTGCTTCAGTACATCTTTCTTCTCTCAGATTTGGAGTTTTCCATCCCTTGTGGTGTAAATGTTTGTCTTCCTGGTACTTTGTGCATCTTCAGATAGATCCAAGTTAATGCTACCCCAGCCAACATGTGGATATGGTCTAACATCTCCTTCTGGCTTGATTATGTCACATTTGTGGTTTATCTTAAAGCCCTTCCAAACTCACCTTCATTCAGTGTGTGCTGATCCAGGGGGTGCCATTATTTATGGACATAATGAAGGACACATTTATTGCACTCACGTGAGGCTTTCAGAAGAATTTGGTTCTGTTCAGCTCAACATCAGTCCCCTCCTTCCTCCAAAAAGAGAACTCAGGAAAAAGACTCCTTCTGATGGGGTTTATTCCATGTGGGGTTTGCCTTGCCAGCTCCCGGTGAGTGAGGGAGCCAGGGGAGGTTATTCCAGTGCCAAGGGCTGTTCAGCCCTGGTTTGCTCAATGTTTAGATGCTGCTCTGACTGCCTGTGAGCGTGTCAGAGCTGTTGGGAGAATAAATAAATAAATCCCAGCTCTGGCAGAGGAGTGGGAGTGTGGGTTAGCCTTTGCTGTGACACTGAGGAGCACTGGAGAGAGAAGTGCTGGAGAGAGGAAGGGTGATAAGAAATAAAGACAGACCCAGAGAGTTTATTTGGGAGCCAGCCAGAGTGTAAACAAATCACCCAGGGAGGTGAATTTGGAGTGATACCCAGTGGGGAGAGGCTGTGAATGGATAAAACCAGAAGGTAATTTAAGAGCATGGATATGTACTGAGATCAAGAGGAAATCTTATCTTGATCCTTGTGTTTGGAAGGCTGCAGGAGGGAGGATGGGAGATGAAATGGAAGAAATGGGTTTATTTTAGTCAAAACACAGAGGAGGAAAAAGCCTTATCATTCGGATGGGACGGGTGGATAAAAGGAAATCATCCCAGTGTGAGTTGGAAGGTCGTGGCAGCATGGAGAGGGTGTGAGTGTGTCTGTGTCATTCTGTGAGCAGCTCTGCCAGTGTCACAGCACGAGGGACAAACTCCAGGGCTACTGAGCCCAAAGGACTGCAGGGTTTGAGGATCTCACCAGTCCAAGTACATGGAGTGCTGGGGTTTAAATTACAGCACTGTGTGCAGTAATAGAAAAAATGTAAATAAGGTGAGCATGAAACAACTATAAAATGTTTTCCTTCAACATAGATGAAAGTTTTCTTTGCCTCCTTTGTTGTGAGGGTGTTCAGACAGATGAGCTGTTCCATTTTCCTGTGTGCAGAAGGTGGCAGTGAAGAAGGAATAGTCTCCCAGCACTGCCCACTTTCTGTCACTGGAGGCTCAGGTCAGAGCTGGGTGTGCCTGTTAGCCATGGCATTAGTGGGCGAGGTGGCCCTTCAGTTGAATTTGTTCTGCTCTGCCTCACAGTTGAAAGATGCATGAGTGTGATGCAGTCTGGGACGCAGATGGTGAAGCTGAAGAGTGGAACCAAGGGGCTGGTCCGTCTCTTCTACCTGGACGAGCACAGGACCTGCATCCGATGGAGGCCCTCCCGCAAGAGCGAAAAGGCAAAAAGTAACCTCCTCATATTTCTTCTCATTTCTGGGGCAGTTCAGTGTTAGAGTGTGACTTACAGAGCCACACAGGGGCTCGTGGGAAATGCTTGGTGTCTGTCTCCTGTAGCCTCAGCCCTGTGATGTTCTGGGCACTGCTCAGAGCCTCCAGGGCAGCTGGCACTTGGCACAGCCATGGCAGGGAAACCTTCAGTCCCACAGGCCTTTGGGACGTGAAGATGTAACATTAATAAAGTTTAATGCCTCTAAGTCTGAATAACTCAGAATTGGGAGAAGCAGGAAGAGGCTGGCTGGCTGTCCCAGCATGGCCTTTGGTTCCCTTTCCCCCCAGTTGTCATCGACTCCATTTACAAAGTCAGCGAGGGCCGGCAGTCGGAGATCTTCCACCGCCACACCGAGGGCAGCTTCGACCCCAGCTGCTGCTTCACCATTTACCATGGCAACCACCTGGAGAGCCTGGACCTGATCACGTCCAACCCCGAGGAGGCCCGCACCTGGATCACGGGGCTCAAGTACCTCCTGGCCGGGATCAGCGACGAGGACTCGCTGGCCAAGCGCCAGAGAACGCACGACCAGTATCCTTTGAGGGGCCAGCCTTCCTCCCGGGTCATATTCCTGCCTTGCTTTCCAGGCACCTCAGCACAGCCTGTCCTTTCTCCTCCTATTGAGTGACCAGAGCCCTTCCACTGATTGCGATGGAAACCTGAGCAATGGGTTTGACATGGACACTTGTGTGTGATAAACCATGGGCTGTGCCTTGGGGACTGGATCAAACTGCATGGCAGTCAGGGGATAGGCTTGCATTTTGTAATTAATTCCTTTTTGAAGAGGAGAACCAGTTATTTCTAGTTATCTCAATACCTGAGTGACTCCTGGCCATCTCTGTTGCTCTTGTGTAGTCAGATGCCTGTGCCTTCCCAGCCTCCACTGTTTGTCAGGAGCACAAATCCTTAAAGCTCTTAAATGTTTGTTGCAACCCAGTAGCCAAAGTGAACCTCATGTTCTCTGAATATTTTCTTCATGTGCCTTTTTTTTCCCAATAGTTTTTTTTCACAACAGTGATGACTAAAATGTTATACACAAAGAACACTCTTCCCCCAAAAACCAAACCCCAAGGCCATCTTAATTAAAATTGTAACCTGTCTGTTCTTCTGCCTCATGGAAATCTCCAGTGGTACTCCTGGAGAATATACATATTTCAGGTATTTTTAATTTATATCTGCCGTGTTTGATTCTGATTCACAGCAGGCACAGGTCCATTGGGGTTGTATTGCATGCTCTGTTGCACCTGTCCTCAGCTTGCTATATTTAACCATGGCTTTTCTGAGCTGCTCCTGTCTGCTATATCTTCTCTCCTGGTGAAACATCACTGCAAGTCCTGTTTGTTTGATCCAGTGTGGCAGCTGGGAGCCTGCACACAGAATGGCCCTGTCCCACTCCCAGCTACTGCAAGAACTTAGCAGGAGGTGCTGAGGGATATTTGTGCAAGGAGGGGTGAAAGGTGCTGTTGGGAAGTGAGGCTCAGGTAGAATGAAGGGACAGGTGGAAGAAGATCCCAGAGTAAGCCCAGCAATATCTGACACCTTTGGAGCATGTTCTCAGAGGAGGAACCAGTACCAGAAGTGGGAGTGCAGAGGGGCTGGAGCTGTGAATAGTTGCCATAAACCTGTTGTGGTTTTAAGCATTTGGCTGGGCTGTAGTAAGGGCTGGGGCAAAAGGGTTCTTTCCTGAGCTGCCCTGCCTCCTGTCCATGGGGAGAGCCCCTGTGTGCCTGTCCTTGACACGCTGGCAGCTGGGTGAAGCAGACCTTCGAGGAGGCTGACAAGAACGGGGACGGGCTGCTGAACATCGAGGAGATCCACCAGCTGATGCACAAGCTGAACGTCAGCCTGCCCCGCAGGAAGGTCCGCCAGATGTTCCAGGTGTGTGCCTGGGCCACCAGCCAACATCCATTTCTGCCATGTCCAGGGCAGGATCTGCAGCCTGGGGCCAAAAACACAGCACCCACAGGCTTTTCAAAGTCCTGCCTTTTTGTAGGCATCAGAATGTTGTTTCAATGACGTGAAGCACACAGAAAAGTTACCGATGTTACTCTTTCTGCTGCACTGTTGGCTTCAGTTCTGTGAACTGAACTGTTCAATGCTGGCATTGATGGACAATGAAGTTACTCTGTTGCCACTAAAATATTTTTTATGTCCTTTATGGAAAATTATTTAATAGAAGCTGGCTTTATGGAAGTAATTAGGTTTTCTTTAACAACTTCCTCATATTTAGCCATTCAGATTTGGTTGATTTAGAATAATTTTTTTACTTCTGTTGTATGAAAACACCTTCCATTTTCCACCAGTCCTTGTGTTTACTCTAGGAAAGGAAAGATAAGCCAAGGACATAATGGAGAGCAAAAAAGTAATCTTCACTTTTCTAAACCAGTACCAGCTCAAAGCTGGTTTGCTGTAAAACATGGAAAAGTTGAAGAATCTTCTATTCTTCATAAATTCCCCACTAGAGATACATCTTTGGAGTCTGGAGTTACTCCCAAAGACCTGGAAACCAGTGGGGTGGTGTTGCAGAGATTAGTTTGGGTTCTACTCGTTCCCACAGATTATAAATGTCATCTAAGATATGTAATAGATCTAAAGTGATTTAAAACCCCATTCAACACCATTTAGCTGAGAATTCCTTTCCTCTCAGCTGACTTGCTGTGATAGGAGTTTGCAGCTCCTTTCTGCATGGAGACCCACACAGTGCCTGCCAGCCATTCTCCAGAATATATTCTTTGTTTTGAAAATCCAAAGCAATCCTCTTAGGCAGATGTTCACAGGAAAAAGCTTGTATTAGTGTGTGCTAAGTACTGTTTTCTTCTCTTCCTACCTCTGAGGAGAAGCAGCAAATCAAGCCTGGAGATGCTGGGTGTATGTTTTGGTGGGGAGTCTCAGTTGTCCCCTCTGCAGAGTGCTGCTGGGACTGAGTGCTGCAGATTAAATAATGTGCATTGAAGCCTCTGACATTGTCCTGAATGGTTTAAGATATCAGACTGTTGTTGGGGAAGCCTTGGGTGATATTATTATGCCTCTTGCTGTGTTTTAATCCAGGATAACTGCAGGGCATACAGGAGGGCAAGAGATCAGCATAAAGCCCAGGGTGAGCCTCTTTCTGGGGGAAATAAATATGGAATTAAAGAAGGAAATTAGAGTTTCATGGGGAATCTGTGGCTTTAGTTTAGTAATTGTTTTCACCAGAAACCCCAGAGATGATGATATAATTTTGCAGTTATTTTAGCCTGTTAGGATTTGTGTCTGAACAGTCTTGCAGACTAGAATTTACTACCTTTCTGTTGGTGTACACAAGTCCTGCTCTGTTTTATTCCCTGATTTCTCCTGTGCTGAGCATGTTTACCTGAGTGTCATTACCTCTTAGGAGGCAGACACAGATGAGAACCAAGGAACCCTGAACTTTGAAGAATTCTCAGTGTTTTACAAGATGATGTCCTTGCGTCGAGATCTGTACCTGCTGCTCCTAAGCTACAGTGACAAGAAGGATCATCTCACTGCTGAGGAGCTGGCCCAGTTTCTGAGGGTGGAACAGAAGGTAGGGCAATATCTGCACCCATGTCTATGGCCACGCACTTACATTCAAGTGTAGGGAAAGGATTTTATGGAAAATATTAACTTGGGGCAGAGGACAAAACACAGATGTGACAGAAGAGAGTTCTGAAGGTTTTATTGTTTTTAGAAATGCTTCTAGAAGGAGTTTGAGCTGCTTTGGATGATTTTTGAAGGGCCCAGGATAGTGGTGTGAGAGGGTGCTCAGGGACCTGGAGCAGGAAGAGGAACACATGGCAGAGGTGGGGGAGCTGCCTGTGGGGTGCACAGGGGCATCAGTGACCTGCTGATGCAGCAGAACCCTGGAGCTGACTGTCAGGCCTGGCATTGTGCATCTTCTCAGTGCTCTGTGCCCTCCTGAGAGCACTGCGTGGGCAGAGCTGTCTGGGGAGCTGCTCTGCCCAGCACTGCTCCAGCAGCAAACCACAGAGAGTGGAACCAGGAGCTTCTGCAGGTGAACCTCTTGGCTGGGCAGGCAGGAGGCACCTTGCAGCCCTGTGCACTGGGAGGTCAGGGAGATTCCTGAATGTTCCCAATGCCAGCAATGCCCTGGGGCAGGGCAGCATTGCCCCAAAAGCTGATTGTGCTCCCAGCCAGGAGGCAGCTCCCCAGCGCCCTCAGCACCCAAACAGCATCTTGGTTTTGCTGTTGTGTGGATGCTTGGAAATCTATGGACGGTCTGTTCTGCTCCATCTGCTGCTCATTTGGCAGGGTATGAAACACTCTGCAGCCTGAGGACACAACAAAAGCGGGCTGGGGTTTTTGTTAGCTTGCTAAACTGGCTTCTTTTTTAGGAGAATCCCTGTTTGGGAGAGCAACCCATATTATTTTTAGTGGAGTACTCTAAAGTGTAACAAAAAATGAATGGCCAAAGTCATCACCTCTCAAGCTACAATTAAAAAAGCACAAATGTGTGGACTTTTCCCCAGCAGATGCTGCCTTGGACTAGATTAGACATTTCCATTCCTCAAGCACATGAGAACCCCACACTGGACCAGCAAGGAGCCATGGGGGATAATGGAAAAGTTAATTTGAGCCAGCTTGTACCAGAACAGGGCCTGCTCTGAGCAGTGTTTGCAATCAAACACCAACCTGGGCAAGGATAATCAGTTATTTTTCCTACTGAATTGTTCTTTTTTATTATCCTGTGTAATTCCTGAAGCGTCTCAGGATGGTTGGCTTAGCTGGGACAGTACAAACAGGGAACTGGATGATGGCACATGAAAGGTGCCAGAGGTTTGAGAACCAGTATTGTCTTCCTGTGATGTTGGTAGGGGAGAAATGAAATCCACCCAGTCCTCATTCTCCCTTTGGTTCTCTACAACTCAAGGCAGTGAGGAAAGATGAGATGGGATCTATTCCTTTCCTTTAGTTCTGAAGGAAATATAAGTGAATACTTGTAAGTGCCCCACAAATCAGTTAGAACCTCAGCTGTGGCCTAGCTGAAGCTGTTGACAAAATTCCTATTTGTTTCAGAAAAGTTGCTGTTTTTCATTTCAGAATGTAATTATTTCTCTCCTAGCCTGTGTATTACAGTGAACTCCCTTGGAAGTAATGAAATCATAGGAGTGGAAAACGCATGAAAATGAAATCCAAGCCTGCCAAATCTTTTTGCATGTCTAAGAAGATTATATTAAAGAATATAATGTCATAGTTCTCATTTCAGCAGTATTGGCCAGTACAACTATTAAGGCTGCTAAACAGCTAATTTTAATCTTGAGACTAAAATGACATAGGTTTTAATTGATGGCTACCTCTCACTCCTGTTTGTCTCCTCCAAGTTACGTAGATTTTCACATGCTGGTGATGTTAAAAATGAGTGTACCTCTGCTGCTGTTTTTGTGCAGATGAATAATGTGACACCAGAATATTGTCTGGACATCATACAGAAGTTTGAAGTGTCAGAAGAAAACAAGAAGCAAAATGTTCTTGGGATTGAAGGTAAAAGTTTTGTTTTCAGAGTGAGTTTTCTCTTGCCATGCTGCAGTGGAGTGGTGGAAGTGCTTTGATGGTGTTTTGGTGAGGCTTTTGCTGTCCCCTGGATCAGCAGTCGGGAGTGTGGGAGTGTTTTGTGAGTCAGGGGGGAGATGTGAGTAGGTGTGGTGAGGCAGCAGCTCTCAGCCATCCATCACAGCCATCCTCAGCAGTGGGGCTGGATGCCTGAGGCTGCGGGGATTTATTGCTCACTCTTACAAAACTGCCCTGTACCATGCAGTTTATCTACAGCCTGCTCCCAGTGAGGTAATGAAAGCAAAGTGTTTATTCTGCCTCGGCTCTGGGGGTCTGGGATCCTGCACAATCCATTCCTTTATGCTTCTGTGAAATAAAGTACAGATAGCTGCATTTTCATTGGGCTTTAATACCTGATTCCCTTTGCTTGTGAAAGCCCTTGTAAATTGTCTGTTTATTCAGAATCCAATTTAGTGTCAGATCAGCCTCAGAGCTGAGATGAAATAGATTAAAAGCCATGTTGTGTTCCTTTGCCCAGAAGGAAGCTTCTGTGGAGCAGCGTAATGTGCATGGTGATTTGGGGAGGGGGGAAGAAGGAATTTTCCTCCACATGGTATTTAAATCCTGGGTATGGCCTCCCTTCAACAAGCTTCTGATGTGACCCAGGGCGCTGCACTCAAACTGAAAAAAGGAAAGTAAAACAAACAAGCTGTGACACTTAAACAATATTTCTGCAAGCATTTCTGCTCCTCTTAACCTGCTGCTGCAGCTGCTTTTATCTCTGAGCTGCTTTCAGGGCTGGTATTGTTTGCACCATCCTTTGCAAATATTTTACATGTTTCATTCTTAAAGGAGGTATTTTTAAAACTTTCTCAGTACAGTGCTGCTCTATTTAGAGGGTTATAAATGAAGTACCATCTTCTTGAATAAACTTGCAGGGAAAAGAAAATTGTGAAGTGAAGATTATGGGTCAGTCCCTTGGCTGCTGATGCACGGTTCTGCTTTGGGCAACTGCTGCCTTGTGTGCCTCCATCCGTGCTGAGGGCACTGCCATTCACAGCACAGGAGTGCCACCAAGGAGCTCTGCTGAAAGAGGCATTTGTGTCTGAGCCGGGGTGGCCTCCACTGTGCCCTGCAGTGCGTGGCCACTGTCAGAGGCTCAGCTCTGGGGGCTCACAGCGCTCTCCCTGTGCCCTGGAGTGCACGGCCACTGTCAGAGGCTCAGCTCTGGGGGCTCACAGCGCTCTCCCTGTGCCCGCAGGCTTCACCAGCTTCATGCGCAGCCCGGCGTGCGAGGTGTCCAACCCGCTGCACCGCCAGGTGCACCAGGACATGCAGCAGCCCCTGTGCAACTACTTCATTGCCTCGTCCCACAACACCTACCTGAGCGGGGACCAGCTGCTCTCCCAGTCACGCGCCGACATGTACGCGCGCGTGCTGCAGGCCGGCTGCCGCTGCGTCGAAGGTGGGCTGCATGGGGCTGCATGGGGCTGCATGGGGGGCTGCAGGGGGGCTGCAGGGGGGCTGCGGGGGGTTGTACATGGGCTGGCTGCACGGGGCTGCATGGGGGCTGGCAGTATGGGGCTGCATGGGGCTTCATAGGGCTGCATGGGGGTCTGCAAGGGGGCTGGCTGCACAGGGGCTGCACGGGGCTGCACAAAGCTGCACAGGAGCTGCATGGAGCTGTCTGCACAGGGGCTGCACGGGGCTGCACACAGGTTCAGGGCCACGCTCCCAGCAGCGAAGCTGGGCTGCCTCAGGTACTGCAGCACTTTCTGACCACTCCAAACTGGGATTTTCTGTTGGGAATGATCACCTTGGGCAAGCATCACAGACACCAGAGAATCACAGAATGGTTGGAAGGGGTTCTAAAGATCATCCAGCTCCAAACCCCTGCCATGGGGATCACACTGGATTCTTGTTTAAGCTCTACATGATTTAAATAATAACAAAACATTAGTGGGTTTATATCAGTATTAGTATTTTTCTTTTCCAGAAATAAATAAAGTCTTTTGGCAATGTTAGACTCAACATTAATTTTTTATGAATAGCGTTACAAAAGGTCATCTGGAAAAAAAAATATTGTTGATCTCTATTTAAAAATTAATTAGAGAAAATGAACCTGAGAAAACTGGGTGATTGCCTTCTGCAGATCAGCTCCCAAGAACACTCAGCAGTGATATTTTCCTTGACCTCAAAGCTATTGCAGCTACTTCAGAGCCCAGGGACTAGCTCTGCAGCTTTCTCCTTGGGAGGTTTAGCTGCCTGTAGAGGCAGCAACAGTGACAAGATTGGTACAAATTCAGGGTACAGGCATTCATTAGGAAAAGCATTCTTATGCTGGTCCATTCTGCATGTGCTGGATTTGATGCTACCCTTCATACAGTCAGTTATAAAGATGCAAGTTAAATTGAGAGTGAGAAAAGACAAATTCTTTTAAAATAGTTTGTCTTCAGAAGGAAAAACTGCATTCCTGACATAGCTGTAAACATTATTTGACCTATTACACCTTTGTAGTTTTATATATTGGGAAAAAACTCAAATTAATACAAGGGGGAAAACAGTTCTAGGATGCAGAATTCTCATCTGACCTAGGAAAAGACTGTCCTGTTAGTCTGAGCTCAGCTGGCAGGTCAGGGGAGATGGAATGGGAGGTGCCAAGAGGTGGAGTGCACCTGGCTGAGCTGGTGAGCTCTGCTGGCAGCAGGAGCACAGGAATGGGTGAGACTGGGGACATCTCTTAATGTGTGGCTTTTCTGGTCTTAACAGTGGATTGCTGGGATGGCCCAGATGGGGAGCCAGTGGTGCACCATGGCTACACCCTGACTTCCAAAATCCTCTTCCGGGACGTGGCAGAAACCATCAATAAATACGCCTTCATCAAAAACGAGTGAGTGTGGAGCCAGCTTTGCAGCCACACTGAAAACAACCATCAAGCCCAGGAAGTGCAAATATTCCTTTAGGCACATCAGGGTAGATTCTGTTCCCCTCTTTATTGCCCGTGTTGTGTTTATTGTTCAGCTGCACAAGCTCTTCCATCAGCTGAGGGAGAGAGTTCTGCCTAAGTTGAACCTTTTTGTGCTCTTGAACTCAGTAAGGTTTTGGACAGTCTGACACTGCTGATTATCTTTCGATAGAACTTCCCACTCTCATCCACAGGGAAATTCTCCTGAAAAATCGATACTGTGATGTTCTCTACCTACTGAAAACACTTTATTCCAGCAGAAAAATTGAAAAGCTGTCATGTGTAGTTTGAGGAAATACTGAGATGTGGGGTAGTGTTCTGGATCTGTTTTATTTGCCACACTGCTTTATAACAGTTTATTATGAAAACTGTGGATTTTACCCATATATATATATATATATATATACACACACACACACACACACAAAGAGTAGTCTCAAATCATGAGTGGGTGTCGAGAATTATGAGTAGTTTAAAGAGAATAAAAGGAAAATACTTACTTTTCTTTATTTAAATAAAAAACACCCAACAATGGATTTGTGGGAAAAAAACCAACCGAGCCCAAAAGTTTGGTGTTATTGATGAGAAGTACAAGGTGATGCTTTCAAAACTAAAGGAGGTGGTTGGGGTTAGTGTGGGGTTCCTTGTTATAGAACCCTGGGGCTGCCCAGAGTTTAGAAAACAGTGGGGCAAATCTGTGCAAGAACTTGGCTGTTCCATTGCCAGGTGGGTGGTGAGGGTGCAGGGGTTGTCTCTGCACACACAGCTCTGAGAGTGTCTGGGGCTTTGTTTCCAGGTTCCCAGTGATCCTGTCCATTGAAAACCACTGCAGTATTCAACAGCAAAAGAAGATCGCCCAGTACCTGAAGGAGATATTTGGTGACAAACTGGACTTGTCATCTGTGAGCACTGGAGATCCCAGACAGCTTCCCAGCCCTCAGGATTTAAAAGGGAAAATCCTAGTGAAGGTAACTTGCTGCTGGGCATGTTCAGAATGCAGCAAAAGTCAGCTTGTGATATTTATTGTAGGTTTTCTTTGGAGGACCAGTTCATATCCCTTTAGCAGCTAAACATTATCTGACAGTCTTTCCTTGGACAAAGTACTTTGGAGTGATAGAAAAGTGAAGCTTTCCTGCCTTTCCCCTCACCCAGCAGGGAACTGCAGTTCATGGGCTGGAACTCTGTTCATGGTTCATCTGCTGTGTTTATGGGAGAAGAGCAGCTCAGGAGGAGCTGGAGGAGGCCCCAGAGCTCTGTGCAGGATTAATGGTGTGAGCCTCTCACTCCAAACAGATTTGCTCTGAAAGGAATTCCAAAGGCCAGGATGGATAGAACAGGGAAGAAGCACAAGGCAGACCTTTGGGAGGATGATTAATAGAGTTCTGCCCCATTAGATTGTCTAATTTACTTGGACACGGGGGCAATTACTTCTGTGTGAACTCAGGATACTCTGGCTTTCCCCCTGTCCTTGGCATCAGTGTGGCTGCAGGGATTCTCAGTTTGTCTGATGTTAGTTTGAACATGCTGCAGTGCACAGTACAAGAGCTGACCCTAAATTAGGAGCCCTTTGAGTGCTCAGCCGTGATTTTGCATTTCACTGCATCAGTTTTCTGGGGTGGCTGCTGGTTAATGAACCGTGCAAACACAGTTTGGTGTTTGAAGGATCCACAGGAAATCATGTGGAACATCACTCCTGCAGAAATCCCACAGCACTGCACTAAAGGCAGCAGAGGCTGGGTGCTCTGGGCTCTTACCTGAGCTGCTGAGCTGCCTTTTCAGCACGTCTGAGGCTGTCGTTGCAGTGTGATCCTCCAGCTCTCACTGCTGGAGCCCTGTGGGTGCAGACTGCTGTGGAGCTGAGCTGCTTTCAGAATGAGAAATTCTATCTTGAGCATCACAGGATCCCTGCACAAAGCCCTGTCTCCCATCCCCTGCTCAATTTAAGCAGCTCTGTTGGAAAAGATAAAATCAGATTTAGGAATCAGTACCTTGTTGAGAAATAAGCCAGCTTCTCATCTTTTTGCTATTGTTTTTACTCTTTTTATATATTTTTCTTTGAAAGGCAGTATTGATTCACTAGCCAAGCAATTTCAAATAATGGCATAATTTTCATCCTGTAAGTGTATATAAAGAGTCATTCTAGTTACACTCAGGGATTTCAGCCAGTGTAAAGGTACCAGCATGAAGTGAATTTGACCCACTCATTAGCAGCAGCATTAATAATTTCAAAATGCAGCCTAAAAATCAATCCTCTGCATTTCTGCAGAAATATGAGTGTCATTCCTGTCTCCCACTGATGAAGCAGGTAGGCTGAGAACATTTCTGTGCACAGGAGCAATATCACAGAAGTTTAGTAGGTGATTTATTTAGGAGCAGATGGTGAAGCAAGAGGAGCAGACTGGGTGCACTAACTAACACTGACCACATTTATTTGGGGTGTTTTTTCGTCATTTTAGGGTAAGAAGTTGCCCTGCAGCCTTGGAGCAGATGCTGAGGAAGGAGAGGTGTCAGAAGAGGACAGTGCTGATGAAATTGAGGATGACTGCAAGTTAAAGCCCTGCTTTGTATGTGCACACAGTCACATACAGCTCTGCATCTCTTACATGCACACTCCATGTCCTACTTACAGCTGTTAGCAGAGTTTTTCATTCCTAAGTTTTTAATTCCTGTGTCAGGTCCATGCTGCTCCATAGGATTCATTTTTACTTGAAGTGCCTTATGTAAGAGACTGGTTTGAGTCTGTATAGTCTGGATGACTGCTAGCAGAAATCACTTCCTTTTTTCACTGTTGGGAGCAGGAATCTAATGCTTAGGGTGTCTGTAAGTGCATTAGCTGGGAATTCATGCTCTTCTGAAAGAGAAGGTAGGGCTTGTGACAGCTGTGGGGCAGAGAGAGCCCATGGCCAGGTCCTGGGGATCTGTGGGGGGACTGTGAGCTGAGCTGGGAGGGCTCAGGGGAAAAGGAGAAGGGAAATGGCAGTGAAAGCCACAGGCAGAAAGGGCAGGATCAGGCAGCATTGTGCAAGGAGTCTTTTCTTGCAGAGGGAAGGAAATGGGAGCACTGTGTGACCCTCAGTGTGCAATGGGATGGACACAAACCCCTGCTTGAGCTGGGTTTCCTGGTGTCTTTCAGAGCAACGGTGCAACTCAGCACCAGGTGGAATCCTTCATACGGACAAAACTGGAGTCTCTGCTGAAAGAATCCCAAATCAGGGACAAGGAGGATCCTGACAGCTTCACTGTGAGAGCCCTGCTGAAGGCAACTCACCAGAGCTTCAATATGAACCTGAAGCAGGTACGTGGGCTCTCCTTCACAGCCCCTGTGAGGAGTGCACAGTGCAATGTGCTGCAGATGTTTCACATGAGAGAGCCAGGAGCTGAGGAACTGGATGCAAACTCCAGGGACATTAAATACAGAGTGAATTTTCTGTGGAGAAGTGCCTGCTCTGGAACCAGTGTCACTGAGCTCTTTTCTGGGAGTTACTGTGTAACTGATGGACCAGAAAGGGAGCAGTTGGGTTTTTTCTTGTTTTTTTTACTGGTCATTTATTTTTCATTCATTACTGGTCTGCCTTTGATTTTTCCCAAATAATTGCTATTAAAAGAAGTAAAAATCTTCTAAAGATTATTTCTACATGTTACAGAGACTTCCAGCCTGAGTTCTAAGCAAATCTCTGAACACAGGTTATTGATTTTGCTGGGCCCCCAGTGCCCTCATCGTCATGAAAGCCCAAAGCGAGTCCAGCTCAGCCCTGAACAGGGAATAGCTGGAGTTCACAGCACTGAAACACTCACCCAGCTGAAATGCTGGGGGAATATTCTTCAGTTTTGTTTTGCTCTTCAGAAGATGAAGGGCTGTGTGTTCCTGACAGAAGAAGTGAGATGCTGCCAGGAGTTATGCAGCTGATGTCTGGGGGCATGGCTGGGAATGTGGAACTCAGCCTGCAGGCTGCCTATGAGAACTCCACATTTATCTGCTAGGAGATTCTTTTTCCTCTCCCTTTTCCCTTTGTGGCTGCTTTCAAGAACACTCAGATGTCTTGGTTTGTTGTTACTTGCCTGGTTTTGCTAGACTGCTTTTTCTACATGGTTTGTTGTTTTCTTGAGTGCTAATGTTAGTATTTTTCTTTACAGTTGGATGATTCTAAACTGTGAAGCGTACAAAGAAATTAGAAAAGTCCTGAAAACTTGGATTTCAGTTTGTTCACAGATCAGACTTTAACTCACTTTGTGTCTTTTTGCAATAATTTTATTTTCCTAATAGTGAGCCAGGGTGACATACAGGAACTTGGATGAGGTTGAAACGATGCCTTTTGGAGGCTATAGCAGACTCTTTAAAAACATTTCTGAAGGTATTTAGTTATGCTTTTTATTGCACTTTTTCTGCACAGAACCTGGACACAAAAGAAGGTGGAAAAAAGTCTCATGGTCGATCATTAATGGGCAACTTCAGTAAACACAAGGTGAGTGAAATAAATGAGAGCTGAGGTTGCTGTTCTATGACTGGCAGCATTCCAGAGACCCTGGCAATGTTTTACTGCTCCAGACAAGCGTGGTGGGCATGGGGGGAGTGAGGAGGGAGCTTCTGTGATTACACTTGGTGTCTTAATCTGTTCAGAAGATTGAGAACCTTTAAGATGAACAAAAACTTCTCATGTGGCTAAAAGATCACGTGGAACTGCTGATTTTCTGATCAAACCTGCAGCAGCAGAAGAGCAGCAGAGACAAATGTCTTGGCATACCTTGTTTTCCAGAGAGCTGGCAGTGCCTGGTTCAGTCAGGACCCAGTTTTGCTGTGTCCCCCCCTGGGCAGGGCCGTGCTGGGACTGTCCCTGCTCCCAGGGGCTGCTGTGGCTGAGTGCTGGCTCTGGGCTCCTGCTCTGTGCAGATGTGTTCTGCCTGATCTCCTCCTGGTTTTCATGGCCTGGTTTTGTTTGTGCAGCTGCTGGGCTGGACTGCCTGCTCTGCTGCTCCTCAGGGGTGTCTCCATGCCAGGCAGGAGCTGAGCGCTCTCATTTCACAGCTGGGCACAGAGCAGCCCGCACAAGGGGCAGTGCCCACGTTTCCTCCCGTGCCCATATCCTGACACATGTGCCCCTGTCACCTGCCTCCCCTATTGCCACACTCCCACAGCACCCTGAGCTTGGATTTACAGCCTCAGCCTGAGCTGCAGCTGCCAGCTCCCTTCCTGCTGCAGCCAGTGGGAGCTGCAGTGGTCACTGAGCACAGAGACAGCTCTGCAGCCAGTGAGAGCTGCAGTGGGTGGCTGAGCACAGAGGCAGCTCTGCTGCAGCCAGTGAGAGCTGCAGTGGGTGGCTGAGCACAGAGGCAGCTCTGCAGCCAGTGAGAGCTGCAGTGGGTGGCTGAGCACAGAGGCAGCTCTGCAGCCCAGCCAGTGGGAGCTGCAGTGGTCACTGAGCACAGAGGCAGCTCTGCAGGCAGTGAGAGCTGCAGTGGTCACTGAGCACAGAGGCAGCTCTGCAGCCAGTGAGAGCTGCAGTGGTCACTGAGCACAG
>JAWWEY010000013.1:884513-916266 GCA_035582745.1 Loriotus luctuosus | reverse complement strand
AGCACAGAGGCAGCTCTGCAGCCCAGCCAGTGAGAGCTGCAGTGGTCACTGAGCACAGAGGCAGCTCTGCAGCCCAGCCAGTGAGAGCTGCAGTGGTCACTGAGCACAGAGGCAGCTCTGCAGCCCAGCCAGTGAGAGCTGCAGTGGTCACTGAGCACAGAGGCAGCTCTGCAGCCCAGACAGCCCCTGTGCCACCAGCAGCCCTCTGCCCCAGCCCTCCAGACTCTGCTCTCCATGGTGAGGGCTGCACCGAGCTTTGGGACTGAGAATCTGAGCACTTTTTTATGACTAAGAGACATTTCAAAGAACTTAATCAGTCACCAGTCCATCTGCTCTGAAGCCAGCTAGGACCCATCAAAATTCCCTAAGCAGGCAGTACCAGGGCTCATGTTTTACACTTCAGTTCAAGCTTGCATCAGTTACAGTGCTCGTGTTTCCTTCAGCACCTTCAGCTCAGTGCACGTTCCTCTCTCATGGGTGCCTGTGGTCCCTGAGAGTGGGCACTGCCCTGGCACCCCGTGCTTGCTGCTGGCCACACAAATGCTGGGAATGAGGTGTCACAGGCAAATGTCAGCCACTGGAATCTGCTGGTTCTGCTGAGGGCTGAAAGTCTGTCAATAATTTAATTACTTCAGCTAGTTATCCTAATGGATGTAGCAGGTTTGGAAAGCCCGTTCATTTCATCTCTGGTGAAAAAAAATTAGAGTATATATAGATTTTTTTTAGAAAATAGTGATTGTATTGTAGACTGAGGCAAAGAGACGTCCTGTAACTGCTCCCTGAGCCTTTCCAGCTGAAGGGATCCCTGGGAAGACTGGTTACTATTGATCTTTTTGCAGATACAGAATTATCCACCCAACAATATTGACACATGACATTTTCAACCGGCTCTTGTGCCAAATGAATAAACGCTTTAAAAACTACTGGGGAGGTACAAAGACACTAAAGCTGGCAATTCCTGAAAGTTAATTGCATGGAACATGCTCACTGCAGACCTTCACACTCCAAAGTGAACCATGCAAATGATTTCCAATACAGTCAGCTTCATGTCAGCACCAAACACAGCAAACTGAATTATGTCCAATAGGGTGTATGACAAGAGGAGGAAAGAAATCTGTGCTCAGTGAGCCCTGTACAAAAGGATAAGGAGCTCTCAGTTATATTAATTACCTCTTGACGAGAAGGGGATTAACTAACTCTCACTTGAAGCTGTGTTTAGCATTACAAAAGATGTAATGTTAAAATTGGAAACTGTTAAATCATAGGTACTTATGAAAAAAGGGGATTTCGAGGTTTTAATCTTTTTATCATAGCTATTTTCTTTATAGTGTAATAATTTAGAATCACTTCAGTATTTGTATGTGGCTCAATATGGAGCAGGAAGATGATGTTTGAGCATTTTGCCCAGACTCTGTTCACGCCTTCACTAATGAATATGTTTAATTTTCTAAAGTGGGGAGAGGCATGGGTGGGCATAAGCAGTGCTCTGGATATTTAAACCCTGCTGTGTGTTGCTGTTTGTTAGACAGGACACAATCCACTGGGATTTCAGCAGGAGCAGTGCCCTGGAGCCAGGGGAGCAGTGCTGTCGTCTGGGGTTGGGAGGGAGCAGGGCAGGTGCAGAGCACAGAGTGGCCTGTGCTGGACAGACCCTTGGCAGAAATAACACCCTGAGGCCTGGCTGGGCTGGCTGCACCCAGAAATGACCCCTGAGGCCTGGCAGCACCCAGAGCTGCTCGTGCCCACAGCTGGAATCCCTGCCATGGGGTGCTCTGTGCTGCCTTTCCTTCTCCACAGCAGGGAAGCTCTGCCGGCCCAGCCCCAGGGGTCATTTTTGTCCCTGGGGCTGCAGAGCCCAGCTCAGCCTCCTGGCCAGCCCCAGCCCCAGTAAGGGAGCCCCCAGTGAGTGACCCTGCCTGGCTCTTTCCCCACAGAGAGCTGCCAAGGCAGCAGCCAAAGCCCACAGTGCCTCGGACGATGAGGACGGCCAGCAGCACCCTCCGGGCAAGGAGCTGGGGCAGCCCCACAGGTGAGCTGGAGCCCCTCAGGTGAGGCCAGGGCTGTTCTGTGCCAGCAGCGTGTGAGGCTGTGCCAGAGCAGGTCCTGTGTCTGTGTGCCACGTGTGATGTGTCTGTCACACGTGGCAGCTGTCAGTGGGTTTGCTGTCAGCCCGGTGCTTTGGCTGTGTCACCTGTCACAGGCTGCAAGCAGCAATTAACTGCACAGAAGTGTGACAGTGCCACTGCTCGTGGAAAGGTGCCAGGCCCTATTTCACCTGCTGCAAACAGACCAAACTGTGCAGGTTACAGAACGTGCATCACAGCCCAGGCAACTTTGTTGCATCTGAGAATGGAAAAAAAGCAATCAAAAAAGTGCCCCTGAGAATGTGTCTGCTCTCACTGAAATGCTCCTTGGTTTTGTCTAGAACAGCCATGGTGCAGCTATTCCTTTCTATTTTAAATGAAACATTTTGTTTGTGTGGGTGGGCTGTGGAGGTAGAGGGAAGCAGTCATCCCAGAACCCTCTCCAAGGAAGTTTGCCTCACAGGGTTTCCTGCTCACAATTCTTCATTTCCTTGTTGTTGAAAAGAACAGAAAGGGGGGCTGAAATACACCTTCAATCCTGCAAGTGCCCGTTTCTGTTTGCTTTCACCCAGCAGGCTGGCCCGCCGCAGGAAGACAGTGAAGCTGTGCCGGGCCCTGTCGGACCTGGTGGTGTACACCAACTCCGTGGCAGCCCAGGACATCGTGGATGATGGTACGGCTGGCACAGGGCTGGCACGTCCCTGTCACTGGGAGAGGAGGGGCTGAGTGCTGCTGTTAGGGTGGCACAGGGCTGGCATGTCCCTGTCACTGGGAGAGGAGGGGCTGAGTGCTGCTGTTAGGGTGGCACAGGGCTGGCACGTCCCTGTCACTGGGAGAGGAGGGGCTGAGTGCTGCTGTTAGGCTGGCACAGGGCTGGCATGTCCCTGTCACTGGGAGAGGAGGGGCTGAGTGCTGCTGTTAGGGTGGCACGAGGGCAAAGCCAGAGGCCAGCAGGGCACTCCCTCCCTGGCAGTGGCTCCTCTGGCCCTGCTGCCAGCAGAAGATGTTGCTGCAGGTTCCCCAGAGCTGCCAAGTCTGGGGGGCTGCAGGAGGAAAGGCCCAGCAGGAACTCTGGAGCTTGAGCTCTTTAGCTGGAGCTCTCACTTGGCTTTCCTCTCAAGTGTGCACACTTGAGGGGAGGACAACAGACCCTCCTGGAAGGGGGAGCTGGTGCCCATCAGTTACCCAGGGTGCATGATTTGTGTAAGACAAGACAATCTGCCCTGGAACACAGGACTAAATCTCCCGTTGCCCTTGGTGAATACCCAGGTAATGAGGTCTGGGCTCAGGCCCATGCCCGGGGACTGTTTGTCACCTGTCTGTTGGTTGTACCGTGGCACACAGGCTCCACAGGGAACGTGCTGTCGTTCAGCGAGACCAGAGCCCACCAGGCAGTGCAGCAGAAGGCTGAGCAGTTCATGCTTTACAACCAGAGGCAGCTGACCAGGGTCTATCCCTCAGCCTACCGGATCGACTCCAGCAACTTCAACCCTGTTCCCTACTGGAATGTGGGCTGCCAGTTAGGTAGGAGCTGCATCAAAGGCTTCCTTCCCTTCTGTGTGTATGTGCCTAATAATATTCTCTTTATTAATGGCACCCCACTTCTCTCTTTCAGTGGCCCTAAACTACCAGTCTGAGGGACGTGTGATGCAGTTAAATGAAGCAAAATTCAGGGTAAATGGCAACTGTGGTTATGTCCTCAAACCTCAGCAGATGTGCAAAGGTAAGGTTCAGTGTAGTTATCACTGTAGCTGCCAGGCCTTTCACTAAGTGTCCTTCACAGCAAAGGCACAAGAAAGGAAAGTGCAAACAAATCTAGAATCTCTCATCTTTCCATGCACTCACAGCTCTTAGACTTGTACCAGTGTGCAATCTCTTACTGTGATCATATATATGTATATGTATATGTATATTTTGAGGTCTTTGCCTTATTAACATGAGTTTAAAAGAAGAAAAGGGGGTTCTAGGTTGACCAGCTGCAGGAAAGTAGAGTGAGATCTGCAGTGGCCCAGGAGCACTTGGTCTGGCTATCAAGGGCTTGGTCTAGCTCTGCCTTGGAATCACTAAACCAAGGGGTCTTCTCTCAGAAAAGGTTGTAAGAAACAGGAAGAGAATTTTAAAATTACTGAGCAGCTGCTCCATACTCATAGTTTCTCATTTCTGACTGAATTAGTCTGTCTGTGTGTGTTTTGGGGGGTGATATTTATTATGTGTATCTTTTCCCTTACAATCTCATTCTTGCCATCTTTCAGGCACATTCAACCCCTACTCTGCTGATCCACTCCCTGCCAGTCCTAAGAAGCAGCTGATTCTGAAGATCATCAGTGGGCAGCAGCTCCCCAAGCCTCCTGACTCAATGCTGGGGGACAGAGGAGAGGTGAGATGCTCTGGTGCCAGGGGAGCTCCTGCAGTGACAGGCAGTGTGTGACTCAAACCTTCTCCTTATTCAAATACACCAGTACATTTCAGATACTTTTGGCTTTTGGTCACTACATACTACACTTCCCCCAGCCTGTATCCTACTCATGATTTGTTTTGTATTTTAAAGGGTGACTTGTATGAAAATTAGTCACAGCTGTCCATAGCTCTTGATGCAAATCATACATCAACATGGACTTCATTGAACCAATTCCCATGATAGTGCTGCTTGAAAATTCATGTCAATCAAAGGGGTTTGAATTCTCATATGAATTTAAATCAACTCTCTCCATTAATTTTTAAAAAATTCACCTTCATTTGTATGGCTGGCTTGCTTTTAAAATCTTGTGTTTTTGAAAAACAGATAATAGATCCCTTTGTTGAGGTGGAGATTATTGGGTTACCTGTTGACTGCTGTAAAGATCAGACCAGGGTGGTGGATGACAATGGTAAGATAATCTAAGTAATTTCTTCTTCTTAGAGTAAAATATTAAATAAGTGCAAATGAATCAGTATCTGTTATTGCTTTCTAAATTGGAAAGCATCTTATCTGATGAAATAAAATTATTGTATTTTAACGAATTATTTCTGCTTCCCAGACAGAATTTCTGGTGAACAAGTTAGAGGTGAAGGACAGGAGTTGTTCCCCACATTGTCTTTTAACTGAATTGTTCTTAAATCTCCTTTATGCAGAAGTTCAAATCTATCTGTATCTATATCTGTATCTATCTCAGGGCTAGCCTGGGTATCCCTGCCAGCTCCCAGGCAGACCCATGTTGTTTTTAAAGCAATCCTAGAGGCAGATCTGTCACATCTAATGACTGGCATGATGGAATTGTCACATTACTGCTGCTGTGTCCTGTGTCCCTGTGCCTCCTGGAGCTGAGGCAGGCACTTGCTCTGGACTGTTTGCCACAGTGTGTCCTGTTTGCCCTGCAGGGTTCAATCCTGTGTGGGAGGAGACCCTCACCTTCACCATCCACATGCCCGAGATTGCCCTGGTGCGGTTCCTGGTCTGGGACCACGACCCCATCGGGAGAGACTTTGTGGGGCAGAGAACTGTGGCCTTCAGCAGCCTCGTGCCTGGTGAGTCCCCCTGTTCTCCTGGGTGTGCACATCCACCCTCAAACCCAAGGAGGACGTTAGCAGCACGAGATGATAGATTTTATAAACCTTTATCTCTGTGACTTTGTGTGTAGCTTGGACAACCCATTTGTTCTCTTAGGGTGCTTTATGCACCATTCCTCAAAGGAGTTTGGTTGTCTGTGCTTTTGGGAATTGCTGCTGGTGTGTTTTTTATAACTTGGGTGCAATTTGTACTGGGGCTCAGAAAACCTGTGAGGACCCCAGAGAAGTTTACTAAAGCCACCAGGTGGCTTCCTGTGTGTACATCATTTTTATAGGCAGTCATTCCTAGCTGGGCATAAAATGCAAATTGCTGGTTCTTGGTGGAGGTTTGTGTGGAAATATTCCTATTTTTGTTTCTCCAGGCTATCGCCACGTGTACTTAGAAGGACTGACAGAAGCTTCCATATTTGTTCATATAATCATTAATGAGACCTATGGAAAGGTAGGTACAACTGGGAAATTACATCTTCCTTCTGATAAAAATGGATTTAAATGTAGCCCAGAACCTCACAGGATTTGTGCCTGAGTGCCCAGGAGGCTTAGAGTGTGGGGGGTGTTCCTTGCAGGAGATCAGCAAGGAAAGGTCACCATACCATGACTCCACTCCTGCTGTGCACATACTTGCAGATGTTCTTGCTGTTAGCACCTAACAATTATCTTACCTAGGTACAGGAGGTACACTTTTTCAGTGTGCGAAACTGATCTTGTTTTGCAAGTAGATCTTGAGAACTGTAGCTGCACCAGAACACAATATTGACAAGCTACTTTTAGCAGCTAATTTAATTAATTTAAATTAACCTAATTTATTTTTAGGTTTTAGTGCGTAGATTTTGCTTTTCTGCAAGTTTGCTAATTTTAGAATGTTTTTAAAGTGAAAGGGAAAGCACAGTGCTTTTTCTGTTTTCAGCTGCCTTCCTTAGCTGTTTCATCTGGAGATAAGCAGCACAAAGAAATTAAGGCCACGTTCAGCAGAATGCTGAAGTAAAATAGCACCATAGCAGTGATTTAAGAAACAAAGATAAACACAAACCCCTGACCTTTGTGAGGTTTGAAGCTGCAGAGGACACTCAGCCCTCAGTCTCTGTGCTTTCTGAGAGGATGCAGAGAAACATGAACCCAAAGTTGTGCAGCACCCACAGAAAGCTCAGGGGAACAGGGAGAGAGCAGCAGGGAGAAGGGCCCAGGGCTGAGGTTTGCTCTTGTCCAGATCCTCTCCCAGCTCCACTTCCCTTCTCCTCCCTGATCCCATCAGATCATGGGATGGGATCTCATGTATTGGTATGTGCACATCTGGGAGATCACATCCCTTGGGCATGGTTGGCAGAGGCCTGTTTGTCTGCTGCCCTTGTAAGAACAAATATGCTCAAGAAAACCAGCAGTGTAACTCCAGAGGGGAGGCGAGGGGAGCAGGAGGGGACACTCACTGGGATTCTCTCTCTGTCCCTGGGTCTGTTCCCCTGATGCTGCTCTGAATGAATGATGGCTGCACTGCTCTTTCTCATAGGCTGAGTGAGGAGATCTGCTCAATTCCTGGGAGACACATTGAACTAAGAAATTGCTTTAAATGGTTTGCTGTAGAGTGGTTCTGTTTACAGCTGATGTACTGTTACCTTATTTGCTTGTGTGGCAGTCTTGAAAACATTAGCCAAATGGATTTGCATTTCTTTTTGCCTTTCAGTGGAGCCCTTTAATCCTCAATCCCAGTTACACAATAATGCACTTTCTAGGAGCCACAAAGGTAGAGCTCATTGAGCATGCACTTTGCACTTGCTGGGCACAGACTTTCCAGTGGTTCCCAATCGCATGATCTGCAACTGCCAAACTGGAACCATTCTCCATGCAGGCTCTGAAACATCTGAATATTGCTTTGATGAAACCCATGCATAGAAAACTCCACGTTCATGTGCAGCCTGTCACTGCCGAGCACTTCCTAGAGCCTTGTCAGGTCCCATTAGGAGGCTGAGCAAAGCTCTCTGGTAACTGTGGCAGGCTGCCATCCTAATGAGGAGAAAGGCAGGCATGCATGAATCCATGGAGACCTGTGCTGGGAGCTCCTTGCTCAGAGTAGCTGTGAGTGGCTTGGTGTGAATTTTTGCTTTGCTGCGTTTTGAACTTTGCCGTCATCGCTCATCAGCACTGTGAGAGCAGCTCTTTGCCCTGTGAGCGAGCGTGGGCTCAGGCAGGCTGTGCTGTTGTGTCCCTGCAGAGCAAGCAGCTGATGGGGCTCCGAGGGCTGTTCTCCAAGGCGCCCAAGGCGGGCACGGCCGAGGCCAGCGGGCACCACGTGCGCAAGCGCTCCATCGGCGAGCGCATCCTGCGGCGCACGGCCAGCGCCCCGGCCAAGGGCAGGAAGAAGAGCAAGATGGGCTTCCTGGAGGCTGCTGAGATGAAGGACAGCGCCTCGGAGCCAACAGACCTGAAGGACAAGGAGGGGGTGCTGCGGCGGCCGAACCGCCCCTCGCAGGCGCGCCCCGCGTCCATGCCCGTGGACAGATTCCTCATGGTGGAGCTGCCCTGCCCAGCAGAGGACGCTGCCCAGGAGGCCGAGGGAGAGGACAACACGTCTGGTAAGGTGCTTCCAAAATTACTTTTGGGGCATGGTCAGGGCTCCCCTCACTTCTTCCAGAGTACCTGATATCTAGCAATCATTAAAACCAGTATCTATTACACCAAGTTTACTTCTATAGTTCCTGCTTCATTAAATCTCCAAAGGAGTGAGTCACAGAGCTCAAATCTGGCATAGAAAGACAAGAGGATTTGTGGAGAAAACACCCAATATGTGTTTTTCGAGGAATTCAAACCCTTGCCCTTGTGAATGCTGCCTGCTGGTAGAAGATGCAAACAAAATCCTTTACTGTAACACTTTGCAGTAACCACATATATAAACCAGTCTGGAGTCCATCTACTCGATGCTTTTGACTCAGCTTGAAGCATGCATCTTGTTTTCAAGTGTTGTGTGTTTTAACAGAGCTGTTTTGTTCTGTCTTTATTGCCACGCTTCTTTATAGTACAAATGTGACTAGGAACACAGCTGAAGGTAATGCCACGTGCAAGCTATGATGTGGTACCTCATTAACATTACTTACAACAAATATTACATCACCTGCCTGATGTAATAGACATTCCAAGGAAATTTCAATGAAGTGCCTGCAGTTGTATTTTTCCATTTATTCATGTCACTCAGATAATTTGTACTTAACCTGCACAACCCCATGATTAAGTTCTGTCACAACTGTACCTAGTTTTGCGTTCTCCATTTGTCTGTCTAAGGACAAAATAGCTGTTGATAGACAGAGCAGACTCTTGTATGCCACTAATATGTCTCTCATTTAATTTAGCCAACAGTGATGACAATACAAATGAGAAGGAAACAAGCTTGAAAGAATTGGGTTTTCCACGTTCAGAGCGAAAGTCAAATCCTTCAAATTTAGCATCTCAGTTCAAGAAGGAGAATGACCAGAGGGATTCTACAGCTGACTGTTTAGTACCACCTCCACAGGAGCAACCCGAACATTTGGTTTTTGCAAATGGTGTAGCTCAAGCAAATCGCCTTGTGGATTACCAGGAGAATAATCCTTCTGATGGAACTGTCCCCCTAACACAAGACTCTGACTCTGAACTTCCCACAGAAAAATTACACCACAAAAACTGTGCAGACAGTCAAAAGGAAGATGACACAAAAGGATCTAAGGAAGGGAAGATCAGTCTCATGGGGACTTCTGTTTCTCAGAGCGCAGAGGTGGAGAATTGCAAATGTGACACGAAGAAAAGCACTGCAGCACCTCTTTCCCCTTCTTCTGCCATGTGCTCTGAGAGCCCTGACTGTCACTCCATGGTGACCCTGCACAACAGTGACATTTCTCACCTCATTGATGAAGTCTCTCTCTCGACTGAGAGCGAGCTGGACAGCGCTGTGTCCACTCTCATCGGGCAGCTCGATGGCACAGATGAGCAAACTCCCCTTCCCCCTGTCTCCAGCCCCCACGGCAGCAGCAGCCAGACCCCCAGGGTGGGGAATGCAGTCCCACACGTGTTTGCTGCAGACCTGAGCAGCCCCTGTAGGCACAACTTCACTCCCACAAAATCTAACAAATCCTCTTTATTCTCCACTCCGGACACAGCCATGTTCTCCAGCCTGGAGAATGCAGAGTATTCCACATACACAGTTCTCCATGAGGCATCTCCAGCTTCTGAATGTAAGAGCCACAGGGCATTAGTTTGCACAAAAAGGTTAAATAGTCTAGAAAGTAACTTGCCCAGTTCTTCTTGTTCTTCATCCCTCTCTTTGCTAAATGCAAATCCCAAAAGGAGTTGTGCTGCAAAGTGTGGACCAAACTGGGAAGCCCCCGAGCCTGCCAGTTCCTTTGGGCCCAACAGCCTCATCTTTGAGGAGGCGCTGGGGCGCCCTGTCCCTGGGGAGCACTCGGCCAGCAGCAGCCTGCTGGAGCTGGATGGGGACTGCCAGGAGCTCCTGGTGACCACCCGAGAGTACCGACGGGAGGACATGAGCCAGCTGGCCTCGCCCGTGAGCCTGAGGCACAGGCAGGAGCCTGGGCACGGCGGTGGCAGGACCTCGGGGAGCAGCTCCACCGGCGGTGACAGGACCTCTGGGAGCAGCTCCACCGGCGGTGACAGGAGCTCGGGGAGCAGCTCCACCGGCGGTGACAGGACCTCGGGGAGCAGCTCCACCGGCGGTGACAGGACCTCTGGGAGCAGCTCCACCGGGAGCGGCTCCACCGGGAGCGGCTCCACCACTGCGCCCTGTGCCGCTGCCCGGCACCGCTCTGGGACCTGCGGGGCTGCAGGGAGCCAGCTGGCTGTCCCCGCGTGTGAGAGCGCTGGCGGTTCGTGGCAGCAGCCCTCGGAGAAGCACAGGGCTGCCGTGTGTGCCCCCCAGGCCGGCTCAACCTGCCCACTGCGCACCGGAGCTCTGCCGTTCCCCACACACCCGGCCATCCAGCAGAGCAGCCCCTGCAAGTCCAAGAGTCTGGGAGACCTGACCTCGGAGGACATCTCCTGCAACTTTGAGAGCAAGTATCAATACATAAGCAGGAGCTTCATCTCCTCGGGCCTGAGGGACGGCAAGCTGGCCGCCGTGCAGGGCGTGAGGCCGCACTCGACGGACGCGCTGACGGAGCAGCTGCGGAGGCTGCTGTCCCCGGAGCAGGAGGACGGCCGGGAGCCGCTGTGCCCCCGGCAGCCGGACGAGGACTGCCCGCGGGCCCTGGTGAGGAAGCTGTCGTCCCGCAGCCAGAGCCGGGTGCGGAACATCGCCAGCCGCGCCCGGGAGCGGCAGGAGGCGGCGGGCAAGCCGCGGCCGTGCGGCGGCAGCGCCGTGCCCGGGGTGGTGCTGCGGAGCAAGCCCCCGGGGCCGCCGCTGGCCGCCAACCGGCACTCCACGGGCTCCTGCATCGGCCGCTACCTGCGCGGCTGCCCCGGCGAGCGGCGCGGCGTGCCCGAGGGCGCCTGCTCCGCGCTGCAGCACGGCTGCGGGGAGCTGCACGGCTGCGGGGAGCTGCCACTGCCGCCCGGCGCACAGGAGCAGCCCGAGATCTATTTCCTGCTCCGGCTCTAGGCACTGCCCTGCCCGGACTGCTGCTCCGCAGGGGCTCAGGAGCTGCTGGAGCCCACAGGGTATTTCTGCACGCAGTGTAATGCCAGGGAGTCAGGGGTGGTTTAACGTGCCCCCTCCTGCCAGGGCTTAGGGAGGCAGGAGCTGCCCTCCATCCTTAGGGGTGCTGCTGATGGAGCCCGTGTGCATTTGTAGCATTCCGTGTCCGTAATGCCATGCTCTAAAGCCTGACATTGCACTGAAGGCAATACTGGTTTCCTTGTGTCTTGTCCTCCTGCTTGGAAAACCACTTTTGGTGATCACTTTTGGCCTTTTGTGAGGATTCTCCAAAGCACTGTGGTGTCTGGAATGCTGGACTGGGGCTTGTTCTGCCCAACAGGCAGTGGCCCTTCATTAGCATCACTTGTTCTGAATTGTTACTATAAATTTTACATGTTTTCATGTATGAACTGTGAGTCTGCAGCAAATGGTTTGTAGAATTAGGGTTAGTCCAGATTTGTGAGTCCTGTGTAGATTTGTCTTCTGGCCTCTCTGCAAAGCGTGACAGCAGATGTCTTCCTTTTTGGTTACTGTGTTGATTTGGGACAGAGTGGAATGTGGGAGTAATTCTGCTTTTATGAATGAAAACACTGTATTTCTGCTTATTTTGTTATGTATTTTTGCTGTTGGTTGTATGAGTAGCTTTGGTACAGTAGATCCATTTTCTGTATATTTGTAATTTTATTGCTGAATTGTTAACAGTCAGTGGAATATTTAAACAGACATGGTAGAGTGACTATTTTGACTGTTCACCTTTTTCTATGAAGGCTGAAACTGAATTGGGTGAAGGAATCTCAGACACCTAAAGCTTCCCTGTAGGGAACAACATAGCTTTATTTTGGTTGGAAGATACACTATGCCTTTGCTGTAAGTTTTTCTGATATGTCAAAGTTGTACCTTTTACCTCTTTCTTTTGTAATGCAGAGTATTATTATTCTTGAAAACGTCATTAAAATAGATTTTTAAGCACTTGGTTACATATTTTCTGAAAAAAATAAATCTCTCCAAATAGATTGGTGCTGAATCCAGCAGCAGTTAGTGGCTGCACACATCTGTCTTGGCAGAAGATGCAAGGAGGGAAGTTCCTTTATTTCCCAGGGTGGTTCTTGGCTGGAGGTGGCAGCTGAGCTCTGGTCTCCCTTCTGGATCAGGAGCCACGCTTGAGTTTGTCTGACTGTTCCACTCAGGCTCTAACACAGCAGAGTGGCTATGTCCCTTGGGACAGAACAGTGGATTTTCTAAACAAAAAGCATTTTTCCATGGAGGACCAGAACCAGACACTGGATTAATCCCTTAAGCTTTGCACCTGGATTTCTCATAGCCAGGATGCAGTCTGGGAGATGTGACTGAGGCCTAGCAAAAGTGCCTTGTGAGGAAGCAAATGAGAAGATCTCCGTTGTGGGAGATGAAAAAACTTGCTTTAATTGGAATTAATTTAGAAAAATTGTGTGGTGCTTGCAGGAGGTCAGGATAGATTATTGCAGCAGTGTTTTATCACATAATCTCTTATACTCTTCTCTTAATTTTAGAAGTTAATCCAGATGGGGACAGTTCTTTGTGTGACAGTGACATTTGGCTAATGGAGCAGGGCAGGGTTTCTGTAGTGCAGCTGAAGCCAAATACACAGCAGCCTTCATATATATATATAAAAAATATTTCTTCAGTTTTTAGTTTAAATGAACAAGCTTCATTTTCTTTCACGGAGTGGAAGCAGTACAAACAAATGCACCTGCTGCCAATCCAGCTGCTCCCGTGGGGATGTTCCTGCCATGAAGTGTCCCGGGGTACCTGAACCACCCTGCTGATCTCCTGTGCCCAGGTGATGTGTGTTACTGGTGAGTACTGGTGATGCCAGCCCCCAGCTGGTGTGGCACACTGTGGGGCAGAAACGTTTGTGTCACTGTGAGTTGGTGCTGCAGCAGCAATTTGGGGTCCCAGAAAATCCAGCCTGGGGGTGACATACTCTGAGCAGCAACTCCAAAACTCCGTGGGAATGGGGCACTTTGAGAGAACTGCAAATGCCTCCTTCTCCAGCTTTGTGCTCTGGATCATGAACTGAAGGGACGCTGAGTTCAGAAATTCAGCCTTGAAACTCTGGGAACAGCTGCTGTATGGGTCCAGCAGCACTGTGCAGAGCCAGGGGTTTTAGACATCTGGGTGGGACAGTCTGTACTTCAGACATCTAGATGGCCACTCAATTTTAGTCCTCTCCCAAAATTAATTAAACTGTCTGAACAAGGCTGCAGCTTGTTGAACATCCATCTAGTGAAGACTTTTTTGGTGCAGAATGTGCACCAACACAGAATAAACAGTCACTTCAGCCTAGTAAAGGCTAGTGGCTCACATCCTGGGTTAGCAGGCTTAAATTGCTCTGCTAATTCATGACAGAAGGCATAAATTAAGCTGTTCAAGAATCTGCAGAGAACAGATGGGTTTGGAATATTACTTTTGAGAAATTATATATTTTCTAATTCAAAGCCAGGAAGAGTGTCCAGTTACATTTATGTGATTGTTTACTGGAATACCAACAGCCCCTGCTTTAAACAGTTGTACAGAATGTTCCAGGTGCCAGGAGCCATTCCACATCCCTCACTCCTGCACAGGAGCCCCTGTTCTGATGCTTTGGTAGGAGGGCTTTCATCCTGAGTTTCCCACTCGCATGTTAAATAAGATTAAGGTGTGTAAGAATAAGACATTTTCTGAAAGAACAGCCAGATTTTCACCCAGGAGCATGTTGGGTCAATTTTGTTCTTGGACTGATGCTTGTTTGGATTTGTTTTGATAAGATTTTAATGCTGTTCCTTTTGCAACAGGGAAAATCATACAGGACCCTCAGTCACATGAGACAGTGGCACAGTGATTACACTGATTACAGATCTGCTTAGACATGCAGGAGGAGAAACAAATTGAATTTCTTCCAGAGATTATCTTTTAAAGTCCTGTGTTGGTTGAGACAGAAAGAAATTAAAATGAACAGTGCCTGGCTGGCCTAGTTGAGGTGGGATTTTGTGCTTGTAGAAAGCCATGGAAGTGGAAATATCTTCTTCTGCACGTGACTTTGGTGTAGCTATGGACCAGCCAGGAGAGTTTGCAGTCTGGGTGCAGCTGAGTTACCTGGCCTGGTGTCTGCTGCCAGTGCTGGCCTGGCAGATGGGCATGGCTGTGTTTGTGTGTGAGGGGAGGGATGCAGGGAGGCAGGGGGAGCAGCTGCAGTGCTTCGTTAGTCCTCGCTTTAGGAACAGGTGGGGGTTTAACATGAACAGCAGAGCCTTGCCCTGGCACTGCTGCAGTCCCAGCAGCGTTTGGAGGGTCCAGCTCCAGCCTGAGCTCCACAGGCTCTCTGCAGGTGGAGCCACGTGGATTTGCTGCTCTGGTTCCATGTGTGTGTGTGTGTGTGCAGTGAAAACACAGGAAAGGGATGCTGAAAAGGGGGTTAGAGGTTCTGAACAGCCTGAATCTCACTGGCTGCTTGGCTGGGCACTTGCAGATAAAGATAAATCCCATTCTTCCTGGTGGGTGCATTTAAAAGAAATGGGAACTGCCATGTTAGACTTCATAATGGACACAGAAACAGTTCCTTTCTATTCAAACCAGTCAGGTCATTTCCAAACCCCACTATTCTCTGGTCTAATCCCAGCACACAGGGAACACAGCCATGTACAAAGTGACACCAGGGGTGGGAACTCTGGTGTCTGACAGCCCCAAACTTTGGGTGTGGGACAGCCCTGTGGTGTGAGGAGGGCTCTGACCTCCTTCCTTGAGGAGCCAGCTTGCTGGGCCTGCTGCTCTGTGCAGCTCCACGAGGAGCAGCAGATTCCTGCAGAAGCCGTGATGGATCAAACATTGCTGCAGCACTGTGTGGGATTTGCAGCATCCCCTAAGGACCTGCCCTGGGGCACTGAGCTCCCCCAGGCCTGGGGGTGGCACTGATTCCCCTGCAGCTCTGCTCCAAGCATTGCTTGGGTGGGAGTTAAAGTGCAGCTGGGGCAGGCTGCAGCTCCCCAGTGCAGTCAGACAGTATTTATGTGATCCCATTTCAAGGAGCAATAGACTAAAGGAAGCACATTTTTAAGGTAACAGATGTCTGGAAGCAGATGATTAATTTGTGCTGAGTTTTCAAGCACTCATTTAACTTACAAGCTCTTTAAAGTGGATTTTTTAATTTAGTGTTTCATGTCTTAAACATTTATAGTCAAAATCTTATTTCAGTTAAGGATGTGTTTGTCTAAGTGATACTTTTAAATTTAGTGAAGTTCTGCAAATGAAGACTGCTCAGAGAACAGAATATGAATTGTTGCAGAGTGCTGCAAGTCATGTTATTTTGACTTTCTTGTTTCCAGGGCTGGTAACATTTTTTCAGTAACCTGGAAATTCAGCTGCATCCAAGAGGATCCTCGTGCAGTGCAGAGTTCAGCAGGATGAGGGAACACAGCTGAGTGTTAAATGTGGGTGCTTTAGGCAGTTTGAATCCAGTGTAACTGATGCAATGGCTGGAGTTTCCCCAGGTGTGTGCTGGGGTGACTCCAGCTTGTCTGCTTGTCCAGGCTTGGTCCATGTAAGGCCGTTCCAAAGGCACCAGAGATGGCAGTTTGGTTTAAAGCATGTGTCAGGTTTCTTGTACTGTTTCATACTTGATTTCCAAACAGAGGTGATGCTGAGTGAGTAAGATGGTAATTAATATTCTTGTATTTGTTTTGTCTTGGGACTAGGATGTTAAATATTTAGAATGTGCCTGGCCTCCTAAGTGTGAGTGCATGTGCTGTTTGAATTAATTTGGATAAGGAGTAGTGATACTGGCCTGAACCCCACGTTTCTGCTGTGGCCTAAGCCTCCTGGATGGATTTGGGCTCTGGCTGTGTGCACAGGGTGTGCAAGGGGACTGTTCTTAATTGGGTGCTCGTTAGCTCTCTAAAGCTAATTGAGAGGTGGAGCTGTGGGAGCGCTGGGGCCTGCAGCCCTGGTTGCAGTGAGATCCTTCCCCAGCCAAACTGAGAGAGAAAACTGCAGAGGATTTCATCTTTCGGCATTTCCCAAAGCCAGCGTGTGCTTCCACGAGAGAAACCAAGATTTACCAATCAGTGCAGCTTTTAACTGGAGGGATAAATCCTCAGCAGCTCCTCTGCTCGGTGTTGCAGGCCCGGAGCCGAGCCAGCCTTGCAGCAGGAGTGCTGCTGGCCTGAGAGCAGCAGTGAGGGAAAGGGGCTGATGCACACATGGCCAGGAACTGCCCCTTTGGTGTCCTTGCAGAAAAGCCCTTGTTTTGACTCAAGGGCTGTTCCTCCAGCAGGAACTCAGGCCCATCCATCAGCAGGCCCTGCTGTGCTGTAGGTCTGTGCTGGGAGGGGTGCAGAGGGATTCAGTCCAGAGCCAGTTCCTCTCTCTGGGATGGTTTTGGCAGCACCTCCTGCTGCACATAGTGGAGATGCTGAAAGCTCAGCAGAGCAATTCACACAGCAGCCCCTGTGCTGCTCTGAGGGGAAGCTTTAAACAAGGAGTAACTCCATGTGTTTGGTTTCAGGTATATAATCATCTAAATCAGGCCAAAATTCTGAGTTGGTGTCATTCACATCCCGAATATTTTCATTTGTTACCAAGTGGAAGGATTGTGGGGAGTGCTGGCAGTCCTGCAGTGCTGATCCAACAAAGCCTTCCCAGGCACAACAGTCCAGAGGCTGCAGCTGCTGAATGAATTTCTGTTCCTTTTTTACTGAAATGGTTTTAGAGTTAGTCAAACCATTACTGATTGATTGCTGAGAACTGCAATGTGATCTCCAGCTTGGATTTCCCAGACACTTTTCCTGAGGCATCTCCTCTGCAGGAGGGACAGGAACACAACCCCTTGGAGCTCACAGTTTTCACCCCCAGCAGAATCCAATGGCAGCCCCCTGCTTTTGCTGAGGAAATCATTCCACTAGCTGTTCTCTTGCCCAGCAACTTTCCTTCAACCTCCTAGCTGGACCAGGATAAACAATAATGGACTTTTGTTAACTTCTTGAAGTTTCTTGAAGTTTCTTTGTTAGTTTCCCTTGAAGTTTCTCTAGCATTTGTTAGTTTTTCCATTTCATTTCCACTTCTTCCAAAGAAGTTACTCCAACTTCAGCAATGATTTTTGTGAACCAGTGATCAGGTTAATTTGTTGATTAAAAAAAACCAAACCATATTTAAATTGATAGCTTCTCAGAGGCTTTCCTTCCATGGCTTTTCCCAGCCATGCTCCTGTGCCTCCTGTCCATATCACTTCGTGGTGATCCAAGCTGTGGATAACATTTGATCTGTGCAGGCTGCAACAAATCCTGTTTGTGTGGGACCAGAGAGACTGAACTTTCACCCTCCCCACACCAGAACAAGCCCTGGCTGCTCTCAGATGGTCAATTACCTTAATTGACTTCTCATATCTATTAACAGATCTTTAGTTAATCTTCCACTCTTACCTTCAGATTTCTCCCCAATCTTTCCCCAAGTGTGAGACAAGGCGATTTCTATGCACGGGCTGTGCACTGAACAGATGGATCTGACAGCAATGCCATATTCTCCCACCAAAATTGACAGGATAATAAGTGGAGATCTTGTTAAACTTGGCTGTGTTACCATCAGTGCTTGTTTGCTAATATTTCACAGCAAGGCAGACTGGCTGTCAGGGCTTTGCTGAATGCATTGGCAGCAGCCTTTTCTGAAGCTTAAAGAAATAAAGAAGAAAAAAGGAGCAGGGATGGCTGGAGACCTTTCCAAGATCAATCCAGAAAATGATGGGGAAGCTCAGGGGCTGGGGGAGCCCAGGGCTGCCCATCTGACATGGATGTGACCCTCCTGCCAAGGGCTTTTCCATCCAGGCAGCTCCTGAGAATTACACACAAAGCTTTGTTTGGCAAAAGCTGGAGTCTCTCCAGATCATGTATCTGTTCAGCAACTGCAGCCTCTCTGCTGAACTGTGGGCCTGGCACACCTGGGCACACCTGGGCACACCTGGGCACACCTGGGCCTGGAGGGCTCAGAGGCAGCAGGAGTGGACTGGGGGTGGCAGCAGCAGCAGGGAGGATTTGACAGAAACCCCTTGGGTTTAACTTGGCCCCCTGAGCCACACAAACACCTGCTGGAGCTGGGCACAAGAACTAGATAGCTGCCAGACAGACACTCGTTAAAGTTTAATTAATCACTCAGACACTGAGCGTGGATCCAGCTCTGGGGCTGCACACCCGGGCTCTGTCACTGTCCCTTCTCTGCTGCCAGGGCTGGCAGGGACCCCGAGTGTCTGCAGAGCAGATTGGCACGGCTGTGGTGCCACCCTGCTGCCTTGGGCTCTCTGGGAGTGTCTGAGTGACACACAGCTCCTCCAGACTGCGATGAGCCTTTGCTTTCCAGGGGACACTTAAACCTCAGTGTATTTACTGAACCTGTTGGGAGACACTAGGGGTGTCAGGTTTGTAGGACTCAATGAAGTGATCCATTCTCTGGGATCAGAATTTGTCTGGAATTTTTCTCCTCCATTTCTCATGTGTGGCTCCCCTTTTTTTGCTATTCCATGCTGTATACAAAAAATGGTGGGTTTTTTTTTTGGTCACTGGGCTGCCCTCGTGGCCTCTCCATGTGGCATCCCTGGCATATGTCACTTTCCACTGGTGAATGTCACTTCTCACTGGTGAATTTATGATGTTGTCCAGACTCCCTACACCTGTTGATCAGCAGGGATAGCAGGAAAACAAAAATATCTGTTAAAGCAGTCAGCATCTTTGGGAGCCAGAGATGAGTGAGCTTTGCTTGGTGGCACACGTGAGGTCAGTGCCCCTCCACACTCATCTCTTGCTCACCTTCACCCCAGGTGTGGGCAGGAGGAGCCAGAGAGGATCTGGACGTGTGGCAGTAGAGATGAGCTTTGAGTCACACCAGGTGAGCAGGGTCAGTCCTTCCCTGGCTCCATCACAGCTCCCAGTGCTCCAGGACAGCCAGGAGAGCAGTGTGGGGAGAATTGGGCTCTCTGGAATGTCTGGGGATTTGGAGTTTGGTTCTTTGGGTTTTTTTTTTTTATGTGAATCAGAGGCTTTGTTCTTTGCCCTTTTATAAATGAAACAAATGCCATCTGTGCTGGAGGAGCTGCGGGGTGTCTTTGCTCTCCTTCCCTTCTGTGTGCTCAGCCTGAGGAGCAGCTCGGGCTCCAGGGCTGGCTCTGGCCCAGGGTGAGACTGGAGCCTCCCCCTGCTGCCCCAGCTGATGGCACTGGGCTGGGGGCTCAGGGGGCTCAGACCAAGGGCAGCAAGGCCAGTGCCCGGCAGCAGCGAGGGCAGTGCCCAGCAGGAGAAAAGCAGTGCCCAGCAGGAGCCAGGGCAGTGCCCGGCAGGAGCCAGGGCAGTGCCCGGCAGGAGCCAGGGCAGTGCCCGGCAGGAGGAAGGGCAGTGCCCGGCAGGAGCCAGGGCAGTGCCCGGCAGGAGGAAGGGCAGTGCCCAGCAGGCGCCAGGGCAGTGCCCAGCAGGAGGAAGGGCAGTGCCCAGCAGGAGCCAGGGCAGTGCCCGGCAGGAGGAAGGGCAGTGCCCAGCAGGAGGAAGGGCAGTGCCCGGCAGGAGCAAAGCAGTGCCCAGCAGGAGCAAAGCAGTGCCCAGCAGGAGCAAAGCAGTGCCCAGCAGCACCTCGTGCCCAGGGCTGGAGCAGCCCCAGGGGCAGGGTGTGCAGGGTGTGGGTCCTGCTGCACTGGGCTGTCATTGTGCTACATCCTGGGCAGGGCTGTTTTTCCGTGCTGGATGGGAGCATTTAAGGTAAGATTTGATCATTGTTTTTCAACTCCTCTGTAACCATGGAGACCAGGAGCTTCCTAAAGCAGAGCAGGAGCTCTCGAGGTGCAGCTGGAACTTGCTCAGACATTTCTGCCTCTTTTGGCCCCTTGTCAAATCCTTTTGCTGTCAGGAAACTGGAACAAAGAATCAGAGCAGCACCTGCAGAATATTTCACTTCAAATTAAAGTTCAGTGGGATAAATGTGAGTGGATCTGCATTTGAAAATGAAGGGTAACTCAAAAGCTCCTCTCTCACAGCCCCTGCTCTGAACATGGAGGGTATATGCCAAGAAAATGAGCAGGTACAGCAGATCTCTTCCTTCTCTATAAAACAAAAGCAAAAGGACCTGTATCTGGAAATGACAGAAACTGAGGAGGTGGAAAAATATGATGGAAAATATCTCATTAGTCATATATATTTGAATCTGTAAGCTGTTGGATAGAGATAGGAAAGTCTCTGTCATCTGATTTCCCATGATCAATTGTTCCCACTGTGACAGGATTGCTTTGTGCCAGGTCCAGCTTGAAGGGGAGAGCTCTGATGGTCACTGCAGTGAAGCCTGACTTTGCTTAGCATTCCTGCATCTTGAGCTAATTATTTTGCTAAATGTGCACACAGTCCTGCCTTAGTTTTGTTAGATGATCAACAACTTTGTTGTCATCCTTAGTTCCTTACACCCGTGTTCAGAGAGCAGAATTTACTTCCCCAGCATTTGCTTTATTGAATTGCAGTGTGTTTAATCTTGGGATATGGCAGCAGAGAAAAATGTTGGGTGTTTTATTTCTGTAATTCATAGCAGGAGCTCAGTTTCACTGCTGCCTGTGGCTGGTGAGTCCCCCAGAGCTGGGCTCTGTGATTTCAGGGTCCAGGGCACATCCCCGAGGCAGCCGAGCTGCCCTGGCCCAGCTGCCAGCAGGAACTTCACCTCAGCAGCCCTGGCTTCCCTCCGTGGAGGGAAGTAAACTGAAGAGAGAAGATTTCCTGCATGTGGAGCAGATAGTTCTGTGAAACAGCAATAAAGCATCCCTTGAGGAGAGCCCATGGATTCCTGCTCCTCAGCTGCCTCACTCCTCAGGCTGGGAATGGCCAGCACCCTTCCCTGTGCCAGCAGGCGATGGGGGTTCTGCAGCAGAGTGTGTTTTAGTGAATCCCAAAGCCCAGGAACATGCAGGTGTGGCTGGGGTGCAGCAGGACTGCTCACAGCTCCCTGTGTGTGGCAGCAATCCCTCCCAGCAGGGAGGGAGAGGGGAACGAGCCCTGAGTGCAAAGATGTGCTGGGAAATGCATTTGTGGCAATGAAAATTCATTGATTTGTGGTGCAATGAGTTGTCACATGTCAGGAGGCACGACTAATGGATATGGATGGATTTTAATAGGATTTTTAAAGTTCTCTAGAAACGATCCTGAGTTGCACTGCAGTTCTGTGAGATTTCAGCCCACACAATCATCATCTCCTTCAGAGAATTGTTATACATAAAGTTGGAGTAGCTGTGGGGGAATTGTTTTCTTTTCTCTGTATTATACAGAAGACTGAATTTAATGACAGGAGAGGAAATGTCAGAACTAAATAAATGACTAATTCCTTGCAGCAGTGGAGCTGGTGCCATAAAACATAAGTTAATAAATGACAACTGTTTAGACAGGCTTGAGCCACCCTTACTCTTCCAGGCAGTTTAACGGCAGAGGGGGCTGTGAATGCTTTTCTCTGAAGCCTAGGAGCCGTGGCAGAACCTGGAATTCCCTTGGGATGCTGCCCAGGCCATGGCTGGGTGGGCAGCCTCAGGTGTGGGCTGTGCAGCCACGCAGACAGAGGTGCTGCACCTTCCTCTGCTCCCTGGGCAGCTCTGCCTCACTTCAGGTAACAAATCCCTCCCTGGCCCTGAAGGCAGCAGTGAGTGGTGGGTGTATCACCATGGCCTTGGAGCAAAGCCTTGCTCTGTCAGCCCCAGCAGCCCCAGTGAGAGGCCACAGCTGGTGTCACCTCCGTCCTGCCCTCCTCCTGCAGGCTCTGCTCCGTGCCCCTGGCTCCCTTCCTGCCCAGACCCCTGTGCCACCCCTGGGGTGCCATCCACACCACACTGCACTGCCCTGAGCTGAGCAGCATTCCAGCCTTTGCTTGCCTTCATTTAGCTTTAGGATTAGATTATCAGCTTTGCAATGTATTGAGGAAAAAAAAGTCCTGTTTTTTCCTTAAAAAATCAATGAGCAGGTGTGGAAGGGAAGCAGCCAGAGGCTCAGGGTATCAACATGTGTAGAGGGAGCATTCAGCAGCAGGCTGTTTAAAAAGCCAGAAGACAAGCTGGGAAGGAGATTTAATAAGGAAGGAAATGGTCTGTGTTTTGTTTTCCTGGAGCAGCTGCTGTGTATGAAATTGAGGCACACAGTGTGACATCTGAGAGGTAAAAGGGTGGAGTGAGCAGAGTTCAGAGGCAGTAGGAAGTTGTATTGAGATGTGCTTGTATTGGGATGTCGTGTTTGGTGGAAGAAAGTCCCATAATTGAAGATCTGTACTTAGTTCAAGATCTATATTGTTAGGAAGATATTTTTCCCAGAAGAGCCAATATGCAGCTTAATTTCAGTACTAACATGACTTACTAGAGATTCTTTAATATTGGTTAAAATTGGCAGTGGAGCATAAAGAGGCTCTTTGTAGTTCTGGTATCTCCTTCAATGAACTTGGAATCATCAGTTAGCAGCAAATTAGTGAGCAGCTGTAATTATGCTAAAAATATAATGTTGAGAGGATTAAGGCAGGCCAGGAAGAGGCTGGGCAGTGGGGTGGCACAAGGCACAGTGAATCTGCCCAAAGCAGCACCACAGCTCACAGGCAGCACTGACCCCGTGTGCCAGGCAAGGACAGGGCTGCACATCCTCGGATTTCCTGGCTATTTATTGAGTATAAATGTATTATAAATGTATACTCCCCAGTATGAACTGATGAGCAGCCTGGGGCTGCGGGGCAGTGAGCAGTCTGGCATTCACATGCTCTGGTTCACAGGGCATGGCACTGGGCAGTGGTGTCCCTCAGGCAGGGAGATCTCTGCTCCAGAGATGAGCTCGTTGTTAATGAGCCTGGGGAGGCACACGTGCCTGGGTCACAGCCCAGTGTGCCCCAAGGCTGGGTCACAGCCCAGTGTGCCCTGTGGTGTGGCTCACAGCCCAGTGTGCCCCATGGCTGGGTCACAGCCCAGTGTCCCTTGAGTGTCCTGGGTCACAGCCCAGTGTGCCCCACGGCTGGGTCACAGCCCAGTGTGCCCTGTGGTGTGGGTCACAGCCCAGTGTGCCCCATGGCTGGGTCACAGCCCAGTGTGCCCTGTGGTGTGGGTCACAGCCCAGTGTCCCTTGTGTCCTAGGTCACAGCCCAGTGTGCCCCATGGCTGGGTCACAGCCCAGTGTCCCCTGTGGTGTGGGTCACAGCCCAGTGTCCCTTGTGTCCTGGGTCACAGCCCAGTGTCCAGCCAGGATGACCAAACCCTCAGCCCAGCCCTGTGAGGTGTTTCCCCCATCACTCTTTGCCCTCCTGCTCCTTGACCCCCAGCTGCCTTTTCCCTGCAGGCCCTGAGCTGAGCCCTTCCCGTGGCAGGCAGGGCAGGAGTGGTCAGGGGCAGGTGACCCCCTCTCCTGCATCCCTGCCCTGCCAGCCTCCCTTTGTCCCAGCATCTGTCACAGCAAACTGCACCTACAGATGTGGAAAAGCAGCACAAGAACCAATAAAAAGTGTCCCCAGTACAGATTTATGAGCAAGGTAATGGAATAGGATCATTGTGACACAAGGGTTGTTTATATTTGCCTTTTTAATTTGAAGCATTCAGAACAGTTTGAGAGTTTTGATGTGTAATATAACCCTGACCTGTTTTCTGCCAAATTGCAATTGTACAGCCTTGGCTTAGCAATATATTGCCAGCTGGGACTGGGGCAAAGTAAATCCACATACATTATATAACTTGAATTGGTTTATACAAGGAGAAAGGGATATATCTTAAGCCTTTTAAATAAGGGATAAGTGCAATACTGGGAATTTGTTAATATTATCTCATGCCAAATTTTAAAATGCATTTCCAGGTGGAGCATTTAAAGATGAGATGTTTAAGTGGTGGGATCACTGGCTTCCCTGTGTCTGGGAGCTGTCCCTGCAGGGATGGGGTGGAGTGCTGTGCTGTGGGTGGGTATTGCTGTGTGAGACCAGGTGGGGAGGAGCTTGCTGGATACACCTGTATGGGCAGGGAGAGCTTGCCTCACAGCCAGAAAAGCAAGGAAATCAGTAATTTGTCAGAGGGAATAGAAATAGTTGTGGTTTAAGGCCCAGGCTCTCCTGTAATGTTTGTCAAAGTCAGTGAAGAGCTCCAAAAGCAGCTCCTTCTGTCAGCATTATTGACCAACCTGGAGAGAACCATCCAAAACTCTTAATTTTAGTAGGAGAAAATTAATTTATTGACATTTTAAAGCATATTGACTACTTTGGGGAGGCTAGAGGATAATACTTTAAAATTGTGTAGGTTTTTTTACATCATCATTCCAGTGTCAGAGCTTAGGGCAGAGCACAAAGAGAGCAAAGCTGTGATCTTAGTCCTATGTAACCAATATATAACATATAATATATATGCCTGACTTCATGCTTCTGGAGTGGCTGGGGGGCAAGGTGCAGTGGGACAGGGGTGAGTGCTGCACTGGGAAATGCAGTCCAGGGACCTTGCAGCAGTAAGGGTAGTGCAGACAGCAAATTAAAAATAAATCAACTGAAAATAGCCTGCACATCAACAAAGCTGGAACTGGACACACTGTCAGTCAGCTGTCCCAGAGGAGCCCCAGGTGCCCTGGCAGGGAGGGAGGGGCAGCATTGCCCAGCTCTGCTGCCCACAATGCCAGTCTGGAATTGTTTCCACGTGAGGGCACGGGCTGCTTTGGGAGGAGCCGGTGCCACCGAGCCCCCTCTCTCTCTAGCTGGCAGGGGACGGTTGTCAGGCACAGGACAAAGGCCAAAGAATGGCCTTTTAAGTCTGTTTTTCTCTATTTTCAGTGGGATTTTTAATGCTGTCATTGCTGTGAGCGTTGGCACGCTGGAGGCTGTGACAGGATTTGAGTAAATCTGCATGTTGAGGTTTGTGCTGCCCTCGTTCTTTCCCCACGGAGAGCAGGGAACAATTCCTTCCCAATATCCCATCCAGCCCTGCTCCTGGCAGTGGGAAGCCATTCCCCTTGTCCTGTCCCTGCAGCTCCTTTGGTCTTTCCCAGTTCCTGTGCCCTTCCCTGGGCCCTGCTGCTGTGCAGCTGTTGGAAGGACAAGGGTGGCACCCTGTGACAGCTCCAGACTCCTGGAGGAGCCACTGAGGGATGGCCTAAAGGCTCCTTTGAGCTGTGTGAAGGACACTGTTTGGAATGAAGTTCTCTGGGATCAGTTTTAACTCACCTGAGCTTATTTTAGGAGCTCAGAGCCCTGGCACCAAATCCTGCACTGACCTGCCAACCTGTGCCAGGTCACCTGTGGGATGAGGGCGCCTGGCACGGGCAGTGCCACAGTCAGTGCCTCAAGGAGCTGCACAACCAGAGCTCAAGGACATGGTCAGTGCATCACAGACCCTTCATTTAATAACTGTGCACCATAAAGAATTGTATGCTAATGTGTCAGCACAGAAAGACATGACACTGAATATTAACTGTCTCCATTTAAATGTCGCTTAATGCATCCAGAATTTAAGGTCAATGTAGTTACCTTTGCTACTAATTTAATTAGCATTCATTTAGAAGAAAACATCCTTTGGCATTTGACAGCATTTAAACTTTATGTTGCTTGTTCAGAAATAACTCCCCAGGGAAAAAAGTCACTTAGGGAATGTCAGAAAAATCCCAAACTATTTGGAAATTAAACTGTCGCTTTACTTCCCTTCCCATGTGTCTGCTCATACAAAAATAAGCCTTGGGGTTTTGGAATCCTCAATTTGCATGAGGGAATGTATCAGATAATAACAACAACAACAACAATCATATCAATACCAACAATAACAACAACAACAGCAATAATAATAATCACTGAATATATTTGTATCAGTTACCAGCAGCATCAGTTTCTCTGGAGAGGGGAAGTAAGTGAATTTTGTGCTTCTTTTGGGGTTTTTGTATATTCTAAACTATTGCTGCTAGTTGATAATGATGGTAATTGTTCATGTAACACATGGAATATTTTGACTTCAGTATTTTTGGGGATTTTTGTAGCCTAGAAAACTCGATGGCAGTTCACAGCACCTGCTGAAGTGGCAAAGGCTGGTGCGCAGGTAAAAATCCATGAAAAGCTCTGACACTCATTTAGAAAACAAGATCTTGCTATCTGCTGATAAGATGATCCAGCAGAGATTATCACACCCCCAGGAGGGTGATTTGCCTCCATTTTTGCTTTAAATCCAAACTGCAAGATAACTTATCAAAAGACAATTTTTAGAGATGATATGCCTATAAAAATCTTCAAAAGTATCTTTTTCCCCCCAGCCTTCAGGCTTTTCTGCCTGTGCTTTTACTGGCAGCACGATCATAAAGCTCTTAAGCCCTTACAAAAGATAACATGCTCTTGATGAGGTTTAAAGATAGCTTATTTCAGATTAATTTAAATGAACCCAGAATAAACTGACTCTGAGGAAAGCCTTTTACTCAAATAAGAATTTCAGTATTTTTGCAGCAATTAACTTAAAAGTGGAGTAATTAAAGTGGTAAATTTTTGTCTGCAGGGAAGGACCTGGAAAAGGGATCATTGGCCTTTTATCTTTTGAAGGAGGATTTCATAAACCCATTATTCTTCAAAATATAGCACCAATTTGGGGAAATGTCACTTGTGACCTCTTTTGTCGTTTGAGGAGCATTGCAGAACATGCTGATTTTTGAGGAGAGACAGGTGAGTTCAGGCATTGTTTTTGCTGCCTAAAAACAGGGAAGGGAAGGTGGGGTGACAGAAATGTGGGCCATGGGAACGTTTTCCAGGGCAGGGCTGCTGCAGGAGGAGCTCCCTTCCTTTCTCAGTGCCGATCTGCTCTCCGTGGTGGTTATTATCAATAATTTCCTGAGGTGGCTGAGGGAAGGGGAGAGCCGCCTCACTGTTTGCTCTGTGCAGGTTCTGTATCCCAGGAGGAGGGCTTTGCATCCAGAAATCAAAGACAATATAATATTTATCCTGTACTGTAATTAATTCCAGAAGTGCTTCATTATTTTTCATTTTTTAACCATTGAGAGGACTTTTCCCAGACGCTGGGCCAGCGGCTGTGCGGGCAGGGATTGCCATCTGCCGGCAGGCAGCGCTGCCCGGAGCTCCGAGCTTCCAGGGGACATTGCCGTGCTCAGCCCTGCAGGACCCGGCAGGGCCCTCGGAGCCGGGCACTGACACAGCCCGGGTGCCAGAGTGCCCAACTCAGTCAGCTCTGGGAGCTCCGCTTGGGGAGAAATACAGTGAGGAGCCTGGAGACGTGAGAAGGGCACGGAGAACTCGTGCCAGGCAAGCAGCCAGTCTCTGTTTCTGCCTGCAAATACTGCTGCGGGTTCCTCAGGGCTCTGGGCAGCAGCAGAGAGCCCTTGCTGCCACCTTGGGGCATCCTGGCCGGTGCCAGAGGCACCTCAGGGGCTTCGGCTGCTTCATTGCCTCCAGCTCTTGTGGGATTCCCGTGAACAGGGGCAAAGGCACCCCGGGGTGGGGAATCTCCCTTTCCAATGCCCCAAAAGAGTGAGCACATTGTTTTGGGGAGTATAGCCAACAACTCTACAGCTTTGTGAAAGTTGTAAAGCCGGTGTGTTTATTATTACAGCACCAGACACATGTGGAGATTACTCTCTTTAAAAGGCATGCGTGCCTCTGGGAACTTCAGGTCTTTTTTTATCTCTTTCTCAAATACATATGCATACAATTTCACAATAGGTTCATACATATTCATTTTTACAAATTTTGCGTGACATTTGCCGCTAGTTCTTCTTTATCAGAAAGAATTCCTAGGTCAGGTTGAGCTGCTCTCACAGCAGTGTCTCTGTCTCTATCACTTTCTGTCTCCCACCCCTTATCTCTGCCCTTCAGTGACTCTCTGAGCCCAGGCTTTGCAGTCAGGTTACATAGCTATGTTTTAAACTACAGACTTAACTCAAAGATGTGCATTTCACCTAAATCAAAATGGATTTCCACCCTGGAAAATTTTCTGCTTTGCCTCAACATCTCCCCTGAGGGATGTTTCAAAACCAGCAGGTTTAGTTTGTTTGGAATCCCCAGCCCGCACCTCTGTGCGTGGCTCTGCTGGCTGAGCCTCCTGCTTCCCTGCAAACAGCAATTTGCTCTGGCTGTCACAAGAGGGAACTGCAGCACCAGTCTGCAGCTGCTGCTCTTCACACACCTTTTCTGCAAGGACTCGGTGGCTGCAGTCATCTTCCTCCTAAAACTGCTCCCTTCTTACAAGTAAGATTGTCTTTTAATTTGTGCATGAAATTATCCGTTTTTATTGCTTTTGAGAACTTTATTTCTGGTCAGGTAAAACTTGGTAATGTCTTCACAGCTTTTCAAGGCTTGCAAAGCTTTTTTGAATTAACTTATTTGCCATGGTAAATTTAAAAGTGCATTTTTCCCAGCACAGAGGGTTCATTTAAAAAGGAATATATAAGCTATGGGAAAAGAAAGGACAAGGATCCCTCTCATGTTCTCCTTCAGGTAGATGGACTGCTAAAGGAAAGAACATCTACAATGGCTGGACTTGGTGATTTTAAAAGTCTTTTCCAACATTAACCATTCCCTGATTCTATGAAAATGTAGACTAAAAGATTCTGAAGAAATTCTTCACTTTAAAGCGGACATTGAAATTAGCTTGCTCCATTTTATCCAGTGTTTATGGTCAACTGGAATGGTCAAATCAAGAAATAAATCTTAGAAAAACATGACATTTTAGAAAGTCTTTCACAGTTTATGATAATGAACACACCCTTTTTTCTTCAGCCAGTTTGTGTTTTGCCATTGTGTTCCTCGCTGGCACAAGCCAATGTTCTTTCAGAGGACACAGTAAGATCAAGTAAAGATGTTTTCAGCCCGTGTCTGACTTTGCCCAGCACATGAGCTGAATTGCACAGGTCAGTGGTTGTTTGTGAGTGCAGCATCCTCACTCTGATCAGCTGTTTCCACCAGGAGATGTGGGGCTGAACCAAGAGCTGGGACCCACATCCCAGCTGAGCACATCCCTTGTTTTCCAGGAGTTAAACAAAGGGGCAGCCAGAGCTGTGCCCCAGTCTCTGTTGCCACCCCTGTGTCTGGGATCAGGCAGAGCAGCCTGGTCAGACCCTGCTGGATGTCCCGGGTGGCTCCTGCCTGCTGCTCTCTGCCCCTCTCCTCAGCCACCTCTGGGGAGCTTTCCCTGCCCCTGAGCCTGCCCTGGCACCTGAGGGGTGCTGCTCAGCTGGCTGCAGCTGCTGCTGGGCACTCTGGGGGCTGGGGGTGCCCTGGGGGTGCCAAAACCACCCCCTGTGCCTGCACCAGGGAGCCTTCCTCAAGCTCTTTGCTGCACACTGAGTGCACTGCAGGTTACTTCTTCTCATCCAAAGAAACAGAATGGAGTAATTATTATCTTCATTGTTCTGTCACAGCAGAAAAATCAGCTGGAAAACGCAGCGTGGTAAGCCTGGAGGTGTGACTTGGCCCAGGAGTTAGGACTCAGTGCAAATCCAAGTGACACATTAAATGCCTTTCAGCTCTGAAGAAAATGCCAAGTCAGCAGTAACAACCACAGCAACAGGTAGCAGTAAAGTATAAACCATAACTCACATCCTGCAGAAAGCTGCCATTTCTCAAATGATAAACCCTGGGAATTTACAGTGTGTGGTGGGCTGGGTTCCCTTCCAGAAACATCATCACAGGACAGGGAGCAATGGGTGCAGCCTTTTTATGAAGAACCTGAATCTGGCCTGTGGCTGCCCCTGGGCTGGGCAGCTTTGGTGGCTGGGCTGAAGAGCCTTAGGAAGCAGCATGTGGAATTAATTATTTAGTAGCTTAATACATGGATTTTTCAGGCCTTTGGCTGCATAGTTATCAAATAAATCAGCCTTTATTTTCATGATGGGAATGTGAGTAGAAGTAATGTCTAGCAATTTTTAAGGGAGCTTTCAAATGCTAAGATTGGTGTGACTAATAAAATGCATTTCATTAGACAGATTTTCCACACATAAACCTATTTTGTGAATGCAATAATCTGATATTCTCATATGTTAGTCTGCAGGTCACAAGAGAGTATGGGAAAGTCATAAAATAATTCAAGGCATATAAACTTGGCTTTTGATTCGCTAATAAATCAGGGTTTTCTCTTAAAGGAAAAAAAGATCAATTAAAAGAAATATGATTTAAAAATTAATGCCAGTATTACAAAGCTATAAAGATTTTATTACTTGGAGCATTCCCTTTGTGAAGATGAGTTGGTCTGTCCTTGTAATCTCCTCTAAAGCTGTGTAGCCTGCACTTATTTATAGGGATCATATAGAATTTGTAAAACAAAACATTTCTTTGCCAGCCTCCTGCATATGGGTTCAGATTCCCAGAGGTTACAAGCACAGAACCAAGACAGAAATGTGACATTCCAGTATTTGATCTCTGGCTACTGATGCAGTGCTGAAGATTGGGATGTGCTGGGAACATACTGGGTATTTTAGCACTAAAAAGTGTCAATTTGCTTTGCAAAGTGGGGGAGGTCAGTGAGGTTCTGACAGTTCCTGCCCAAACACAGGCACTAAAAGGATTTTTCCTGTTACAGTTGCTTCTCTCACAGAAAGCCTTGCAGCCCTGCTGCCTTACCCTGTTCCTGCTCCCGATTTTGGCCCTGGCTCCCTTGAAGCACTGCAGACATTTGAAGCATTTGAAGCGATGCCCAGCTGAGCAGTTCGTGGCAGTGAAGTCCTGCAGGCTGCCCCAAAGGCTGCCCTGAGACCAATCTGTGTGAGCACCTCAGTGAGCTCAAAAAGGAATCCCATTTGTGAGCCCAGCTGCCCATCCACGTGTAACTGGAGATTGAGTGTCTGTGTCCCAGCACAGAGGGGGAAAAGCATAAACCAAGTGACTGTGCACACAGATAGAAATGAGGGAATTGTTGTTCCTGTGGATTGTTCTTCAGCAGCAAAGCTGTAGCTGTGCTTTGCCACAGATCATTCTGAGTGTTTTCTTAAGCCTTGTGTCCTCTCCTTGTTCTTATATTTTGAAACTGTCCCTCTGCTTTATTTTTTTGGGCTGTTGGACTGAGGTCTATTGTGGAATTGATGTCTGCAGTTCACTCCTCAGCTCCCAACAGAAGATGTGTTGTTTAAATAATGTCTATATTGTTACTCTCTTTGCTGCAGTTACAACTTTGATCCCCTTTGAGTCCAGCTGTGGACGTGCAGGGCAGCACTCACTGGGGAGAGCACCCAAACTGGTGTGGGCAGCACCCAAACTGGTGTGGGCAGCAATCAAACTGGTGTGAGCAGCACCCAAACTGGTGGGAGCAGTAATCAAACTGGTGTGGGCAGCACCCAGACTGGTGTGAGCAGCACCCAGACTGGTGTGAGCAGCACCCAGACTGGTGTGAGCAGCCCCCAAACTGGTGTGGGCAGCACCCAAACTGGTGTGAGCAGCCCCCAAACTGGTGTGGGCAGCACCCAGACTGGTGTGGGCAGCACCCAAACTGGTGTGGGCAGCACCCAAACTGGTGTGGGCAGCACTCAAACTGGTGTGGGCAGCACCCAAACTGGTGTGGGCAGCAATGACTCCCTGCCCTTGCTTGTGG
>JAWWEY010000013.1:862826-878112 GCA_035582745.1 Loriotus luctuosus | reverse complement strand
CACCTGCCTGTGAGCCAGAGTTTGTGTGGGACAGGGATAACACCTGCCTGTGAGCCAGAGCTGGGGTGGGACAGGGACAGGGATAACACCTGCCTGTGAGGCAGAGCTGGGGTGGGACAGGGATAACACCTGCCTGTGAGCCAGAGCTGGTGTGGGACAGGGACAGGGATAACACCTGCCTGTGAGCCAGAGTTTGTGTGGGACAGGGATAACACCTGCCTGTGAGCCAGAGCTGGGGTGGGACAGGGATAACACCTGCCTGTGAGGCAGAGTTTGGGTGGGACAGGGACAGGGATAACACCTGCCTGTGAGGCAGAGTTTGGGTGGGACGTTCCCAGTCCCACAGCAAGGACAGTGGCTCCAGGGCTCTTTGCCCACCCGCTGTGTCTCTCCTGCCCCTGAGGCTGACACCCGCCCAGGGAAGATGTTCACCTGCTCCTGGTTCGTCTGCTCCTGGCTGCTCCCACAGCGCCTCACACACCTGGGCTCACCTGTGCCCGTGTGCCCCCGTTATGCCCCCAAACCTCCCGGCGGGGCTGAGGGCCCTGCCTTGCTCTGGGTAAAAGTGCGAAGGGAACAACGCGCGGCGGATCCCGGTCCCGGGCGGGGCGGGGGCGCCAGGTGCGCTCCGCGGGGGGGCTGCCTCACCTGCCCCCGCCCTCAGGAGCGCCGCGGCCGCTGCGCTGTGAGCGCCGGGACCCCCGCAGCCCCCCGGGACCCCGGCCCCGCTGCGCTGTGAGCGCCGGGACCCCCGGAGCCCCCCGAGACCCCGGCCCCGCTGCGCTGTGAGCGCCGGGACCCCCGGAGCCCCCCGAGACCCCGGCCCCGCTGCGCTGTGAGCCCCGAGTTCCGCACCTGCGGGCACCTGGAGCCCCGCACGGCTCAGGCAGGAACCCCGGCTCAGGTAAGAGCCCCGGGCGGGGTCAGTGGCGGGTGGGGCCGTCAGAGCCGCCCGGGCCCGCGGGCACAGCGCAGGTGAGGCCGCTCCCTCACCTGTGCAGGGCCCGCCGGGCTCCGCTCTCCGTCTCCAGCCCCGTCCGGCTCCCTCCGAGCGCCGGAGGCTTGTTTCGGTCCTTGTTCTGTGCAGAGCTGTGCGGAGCGTTGTTTGCTGTGTGGAATGTTGGTTTCTGTGTGAAATGCTGGTTTCTGTGTGAAACCAGAGGCGCTTTGGTCTCCCCTCTCTGTGAGAGGCTCGCTCCTGGGCAAAGCCGGGCCTGGGAGCTGTGAGAGGGATTTGTTGTCGTGGTCTGTGTTTTCTGACTGTGGGGCTCAGGAGCAAGCACAGACGTGTATTTGCAGAGAATTTGTATTTTCATAATTCCTATGAAGTACACACACTGCATTTGGCTCATAATTTCAGTTTATTATCAAAATGTTTTGATCAGATGACAAACTCAGCTAAAAGGACATAGGTTTTTAAATAGACCTATTGTAGCAGTCATCTGAGGTATCTGGTACTTGGTTTGCAAACGTCTTTGCTTTGATAAACAAAGCACTAAGTTCCTTTGCAATCTGCATGAGGATGTCTAATACATATCATTGCAGATTTAAAGCCTTTTACCCTCTTACTTAAAGCTCCTTCAGACTCTTGCAATCAGCTGTGCAGCTTTGCTGATGTGAGGGCTGGCACTGATCAGAACACGTACAAGTGATGTGCAGGATCAGAGCCTAAGCACTGACAGTCAGCCTGGAAACTCCCATGTTTGTGCCCTCCACTGGAGAACTCAGTTTTGTAGGCTTTACCTTATTGCCCGATACCATGCTTTAGTCCAATTTCCCAGTTCTATGCAACCACTGATAAAATATGTTACAATACTTCAAGTCAAAAGTGTAGCTCAAGATTTAAATATAAAAACTATGATTTATACATTACTAGAAACTTTAAAAAAGAGCGACTTTAGAGAAAGCAAGATAAAGCTTAGAAAATGGTGAAAGGGTCTTTGATCACAATCTTACAGATTACAGGTACAGAAATTAATAAATTACCTATGATTTCATTTGGGCTGGAAAGCTGTAAATTAACTGTTGTCAATAGAGACTTCAGGTAATACACGCTGCAGTAATTAGTGAGAAGTTACTTAAGTACAGCAGGTCTTTGGACTCCTCTTGCATAAATGGTTTCAAGTAAAAATGAAAACATTTGGTAGAACAGATTTCCTGCAACAGCAGAGGGTACAGAGTCTGACACTGGGGTATAAACTGCTGTCTCTCTGTCGTGTTACGATGGCTAAAATGTGTGTTACTGAGTGTTTCCACCCTGCCCTGATCAGAGACCTGCATTCACCGGCCTAGGGGAGATCATGGGCTACACTTTGCCATTTCAAATGACTCCCACAGGCTGTGGGCAGGGTTACAGCTGCAGGTGAGGTGTGGCTGTGCACTGCCAGGTGAGTTGGGTCCTGTGGGGAGAAGCAGCCAGGCAGCCAGCGCTGCCTTCCCTGCTGCCACGGTGATGATTTGGGGTTTGCATGTTTACCAAGGATTACAGCCATGTCTCCAGCACATTCCACTCAGCTCTCTTCCCTCCTCCCCTTCTCAAAATCAGCTGGAAAGGTCTCTTTTCCTGGAAAGCTCCTTGAGATGTGAGGTTTGCAGTCTGTCACCAGACGCGGCACTTCTTGGCGGGGTCCATGTTGTCTCTCGTGGTGCATGAGAAGGCTTCTGAAAACTCTGGGGAGTTCTGCAGTGACCCCAGGACCCTTTAAAACAAAGCAACACGCTGTCATTGCTGCTGGCCTGGGTTTGAAACAAACAACATGACCCATATTTTGTAACTTGTTTTTGTTGTGTCACCTCAGCGTAGTGTGGGGAACGCCCTGCTGCTGAGCTCTGACTTGCTTCATCTCACCTCAAGGGCTGGCTGTGTTTTCTCCTTCAGCTTGTCTTGCCCCTGTTGCAACCCCAGAAATGCAGGACCTGTCCCCTCCCCACGGCTGGCTCTCACAAGCCAGTTCTTTCCCCCAAACAGATTTCTCTCACTTGTCAGGACTTTTCACTGAGGGCTTTTGCAGCTCCGTTTTGCTGACAAGTGTCTTGGTGAAGGGAAAACAAGACCCTGAGGTCAAGGGCTGTGGTGGTAACTCCTCACTGAATGTTCATTTACATTTTTACACCAACCAGGTTTTAACTGAGATCATGCTGCTCCTCTGGGCATTCTGCACAGATTTTCCAGTGAATGAGTTTTCTGGCAAAAAGTCTCATACAAACAATGGCTTTCAACTCAACATGGGGAGTGAGTAGGAGGCCATTCCAGCTAAGGCTGACTTTACATGGGTAATTGTGAACACGTGTGAATAGATCTGCTAAGAGTCACTTGTTCCTTCAGGATTGGGAACACAGCAGCACACACCTGTGCAGGGAACCAAGTCAAACACAGATACTGATGGATGTCGATTGTGGCCCAGAAGTTCTTTAAAGAACTGTTTCTTTGAGTAATTCAGGATTATTCTGAGAACTATGTTCAACATTAGAACCAGGGTGTGCCCACAGAAGCTGAGGTGAAGTTCAGCAGTGACACCTGCAATACTTCAGTTGCTCTAGAAGGCCAAAAGTGACTCCCTGCTCTTGGGAGCCAGCAGTGGAACAGGAGTTGGCACAGAAAAAGGGTTATCAGAAACCTCATGCATTTTGGTGATCTAGCTGTGCTTCACTGCTCCAATGAACAAGCACTGCTAAAATGGGATGCACTGCAATTAACAATTTCTATGAGGAGCTGCCTGTTCTACTTGCAAGGAGAAGCAGCCCCCAGCCAGTGTAGCAGGTATTGAAAAGGCTCATTGTACTCCCCAGATAATAATCAAAAGAGGCACCTTGGGAGCCTTTGTGACACTTGTGTAGTATCTTATTAGGTGTTAATTTTGTGGGTATGTCTCATGAAATGTTTTCTATTTTAGAGCTCTTAGGGGGCCTCATCCTGTAAATGAGTGCCCACTCTGAGGATGCTGTCAGGTCTCTCATGAACACTTGTATCACTGCATGCACAGTTTATAGCCTGTCCTACCGAGGTGCAGACAGCTCAGCACGGTGTAACGTGCCCAGGGTACACACAAACACAGCACTGGGATGCTGAACCAGCCAGCTTCAAAGGCCTTGTACCTCGTCCAAATCAGATGTGCTGAGGTTCTGAGGGGCCTCTGGAGCCTCATTAGCACTGAGAGCAGACAGGACTGGCTGCAGGAGCTGGTGCACGAAGTGCCTCTGGGAGAGATCCCAGATAGCACAACCCACCCGCCGTGAAACAGCGAGAACAGCGAGGAACAGTCGCTGCTTTCACTGAATATCCCGGCGTGGGGGGAAGCAAGCTTTGCTGAAAGCCGTTGAAAGAAAGATACTGGAATTAATGTAGTGGATTGTATGAGCACAGAGCTTGGCTGTTGTGGACGTGGGGCCTGGAGACGACTCAGCCTCCCAGCAGATGCTGTGATGGCTGCACTGCCACTGATACCGTGGCACGGCACCAAACAGGTTTATTAGAGCACATTGTTGCACTGCTGATGAATAGGCTGCTCTGACTTCAGAGACAAAGAAAAGATCCTAGTCTGGCCTGAGCAGCCACATTTCCTGCATGGCTCCACTGAACTGAGCCCAGCTGATCTTGGGAAGGCTGGCTGAGCTCCCCAGACACAGAATGCACATCTGTGTTGTACCACAGCACAAGGGTTTGTTAGGAGGGAGGGCAGCGATCTCCCACTGATTCTACCCATGACTCCAGGGGAGGATGAAAGTTCATCAGTGCTGTTGGTGTACAAGAACCCTACCAGGAGCTATTGCAGGAGCTGGCATTTGTGGGTGAGCCCTGGATCCCAGGCACAGTCCCTGGGACTCTGCAGTAACAGTCACACAGTGACAGCCAGGTGATGGCTGTGTGTCCTGTGGTGGAGGCTGTCCACACTCCATAGTGTGCACAGAATTAAGCTGGATCTTCTCATGGATGAGCCAATGATCCCACATCCTTCCTTTGCCTGTGGAGCTGCCTGGGAAGGGCTCTGCCTGTTTGGACAGTGCTGGAAGGGACAGGGAGAGCCCAGTCCTCCTCCTAAGCAGCCCCAGTGTGCTCTGCCTGTGGTGTGTGCATGTCAAAGCTCCCTGGGAAGGACAGCCCAGCCCTGGGCAGGGTCTCTTCAGTTCCCCACAGAGATCCCATGCTGCAGAGGTGTTACACCTCAGGGCTGCTCTGGAGGTGCTGGCTCTGCTGACCTGAATCTGCCTGGGCTGTGCACGTCTGTCTTGATGGAGTTCACTGCATATTCCGGTCTGTACGTGCCACACCACACCTGCACAGGTAACAGAGAAAAGCATCGTTAGCCTGAGATTTTACAGGAAGAGACCTGCTGTTATTTAACTGTGAAATACCTAATGCTCATGAGAATAAATTCCACATTAGAACATAGAGAAAAAAGGGTGTATTTTGTTAAAAATACCTCTCTGTCCTCAGACAAAGGCACTTGGGCACAAGGCACTTCCTACCAGGCTTACAAGTGGCTGAATTAATTTATTTGGGGAAGATAAAAATCACCTAATAAGACTTTATTTTCACTGCTGTGCAGTGAACACTGCTCAGCTCTGCAGCTCTGCCAGCTCTTAGTTAGCCCACAGGAGTCAGCCTGTTCTGACTTGTTGTTAAACTCTAATGCCAAGTGGTTTTCAAAGCCCTTAAGGCAAGAAGTAAAGGATACCTGTGCAAAGTTCAGAAAAAACAGCTGTTTGTGGTTCATGTCGAGACCAGGAAGGAGTTTTTCTTTTCCGTGTTTTCTCTCAAAGTTTTCGTAAGCCTGTAGAATGAAGTGAGCAGAAATGTAATCACCTCCAGCATTTTTCCAGTCAAAATGAAATGATGACAAGGAGGAACATGGATTCTTTGACATAATTAATCCTTGCCTCCCTTGGCCATCCATCCCACATGTGCCACCTTGAAGCAGAAGACAACAGGGCCATTTCTTAGTACTGTGCCATCAATTATCTAATGCTGCACTATGGAAAAGAGATTTTTCCCACTGTGCGTTTTTTGGGTTTGGTTTTTTTAAAAGTGAATTGCAGAAGGGTTTAAAACCTTGCCACAGTAAGAGCAGCTGCTTTCATGTTTCTTATGGAGGCGTGTCAAATGTGGATGTGTTGTTAGTGCCTCATCCCTGATGAAAGATGCTGCAGAAATGTTCTGCCTGAAGTCAGTGCCACGAGCAAAGCCAATCAACTGCCCAAGCACAGCTGAGGGATGAGCAGATAGCAGGTCCATGGAAAAGGCTCTGGAAGTTTCCATGGATAACAGCTGAATGAGAGCCAACAGTGCCACAGCACTGCAAAAGAGACCAGTGTTGTACTAGGATGTGTAAACAGGAGTGGCTTATATGAAATACATGAAGTAATCCTTCTAGTCCACTCGGTGCTGGCCAGGGCTCAGCTGGAGTGCTCTGTCCACTTTTGGGCACTGCCCTTCAGGAAAGATGTGGACCAACTGGAGAGAGTCCAGAAGAAAGCAGCAAGAATGAGCAGAGGTCCAGCAAACATGACCTATGAGGAAAGATTGAAAGAATTGGGTTTGTTTAGTCTAAAGGAGAGAAGTCTGGGCCTTGAAGCATGTAAGTCTTCAAATATGTGAAAGGTCACAGGAGAGAAAGGAGCAGATTGTTGTGTTTGTTGGAGGCAGAGCTGTGGTGGCACTGGGAGTGCCAGGAGGAGGCATCAGGCATGCTCCTCTGAGAGGCTGGAAGGATGCACAAGGGGTTGGTTCTACCTGCGTGGAGAGGGGGGTGGGATGCTGACCTCTCAAGATTCCTTCTGGACCTTTTTTGACTGTTTATATGATGTCATAATAATTTTTAATACTTCTGACCTAATTTTTCTGGCTACTCCCATTCCTTTCAGAAAGCGTATCCCCTTTCATGGCTTTGTACTTTGCACAAATATTCTACTAACCGAAGATCAGACTAATCTAATAAGCCTGATGCCTCTTATAGGCTTCCAAACCATTCCTTAAACTCTCATTAATAATTGTGTTTGCCCTCAAACATGTCCATTTCCAGTGGGAGCTGGAGAAGCGTGAGCTGGCCCGTGTATCCAGAGGCTCTCTGTTGGGCAGGGACAGCACTCAGCTGTCAAGTGTTGAGTGTTTTGCCACAGAAGGTGCTCAGGGAAGGAGAAGGAGGATCACGCTGCTGAGGCTTGCAGCCATCAGATTGCTGAATAACAAGGAAAGCTGACAGAGAAGCTGACTGGCTACTCTCCTCCAGACCATGCTCACTGAAAGAACCTGTGTCTCTCTGACTGCCAGTCTCAACAGTGGCCAACCTAGGGAGTCCAGCGGCTGCTTGGGCAAGAGAAGGAAAGCAAAGCCAGAAAGCATCCAGCTCCTTTGGAAGGCTTAGTGCAGGGAGTCCAGTGTCTCTGGCATCTTGGGACAGCAGGACAGAGGGCCCAAGTCACCTGAGCAAGATGAAAAGCAAAGTGTTTATGTCTATGGGTCAGATGAAAGTCATCCTGCCCCTCCTTCCTGGCGTGAAAAACCTGGTGAAAAAGAGAGCCAGAGGCAGACAGCTGCTGGTATCAGCACTTTCTTTAGGTCGTGGTCCAAGTGTCAGCCAGTGAATGTTTCCATTCCTCACATTCCTTATTCACAAAGGGGAAAAATATTGAAAAAGAGTTCCCTAGGAACAGGTAATCTGTAGCCTGACATGATTAACAGGGTGAGAGAAATACCACAGCTGGACAGTAGCTTTAATCCAGGCTTTCATGGCACGGTAGGTCTGGTCCTGTCCCTAACACAGAAATTGTGTTTCTTCTTCCAAGGCTCTGAAACTGATTTTCTTAATCTCTGACAGTTTCAGCTAAAATAGAGAAATGGCTATTTCTTACCTTGTATGCTTGTCTCACACCCCCATTATCAGCAATGTTTTCTCCTAGTGTGTTGATTCCACTCAGCTGTAAAATAGAAAGGAAAGGTATTGGTTTCTGGAAAAAAAGCTCATCCAGGTCCTGTAACACCAAACTTTGTACATTTTCCAGTTTCTAAAGGCAAGAATTACCTTAAAATCTGAAGGTTTAGCAGATTATGTTAAAATCTCTGAAAAGTCTTTATGTCCCTTGTCTCAAAATCCATGTTTTGAGATACTATTGTTTTTCTAATCCTCTTCCTTTCCCTCCAGGCAACTTTCTCAGCTCTGTATCTCTTACCCAGATTTTCTGCTACTTAGTCATTGCTCATTTATTCTTCCTCTTTTCTCCTTGTCTTTAATCCTCAGTTTCTTATCACAGTTCCAGTTAGAGGAAGTGGACAGAACCTGTAGTCTGTAGAACAAGTTAAAATTCAAACTCCAAACTGCTGAAATTGTCTCTTAACCGACATCAGCAAACTTGCTAGAAGGTATTTTTCTGTATAGTAGGCAAGTTCAGTAGCTTCTTGGTAGCCAGATACATAGAAGATCTCTATTTAGCAGGTATTCCTAAATCAGTCAAATAGCATCAAATATGATGAAGCTTTGATATGGGGAAATCTCTAATTCCATTTTTAAAAAATCCTTATTTTAACCTTTAGTCCATCATACTGATTTATGATAGTCAAAGCTGCAAAATCTAGAATCATCCTTTGACTGAATTTAATGTGTGAATAAAAGGGCAGCAAAATATGCTGAAATTTTCTTCTCTATTTTTATTGGCCTCTCTCTGAGTTCCCACACTTCAACACATGTTTTGGGACAACCTCAGGGCTGGGAGTTTTATCTTTTCCCTGTCCTGTGTGATGGAGTATCCTGTCAGGCTGTAAAAAGGCAGCCAGTGGAACTGAGAGGAATAACTCCTTGTGCCTTCCACGCAGCACTGTGAGCAGTGCTGCCTCCCCAAGCAGGACTTACGTTCTGTCCACCTGCCAGGTCCCACGAGAAGTTCCCATACTGGTACACCATGCACTGGGACAGCTCCTTGAAATTCCGCGCTGATTCTTCACTCCACCAGTCCACCAGGTCTCCGTTCTCATTAAAATTCCTGCCTGTAACAGCGAGTTAAACAGAATTATTGATACAAGAAAAGAGGGTTTGGAGCGAGCAAGGCTTTGGACTGTGCTCTTGGGAGAGCAGTACTGTAATGCCTCAGAAATCCAGACTCGTGTTACACATGGAGATTCACTCCCCTTTAGGCGCTCCCTGGGAGGACTGAGCCCTGGAGCATCTGTAAGGACTGAGCCCTGAACATGTCAGACACCCTGAGCTCTGGGCTTTGCCAGGGCAGCCCGGGCCTCACCGTTGTCGTCGAAGCCGTGTGTGATCTCGTGCCCGATGACCATCCCGATGCCGCCGTAGTTCAGGGACCTGGGCTGGGAGGCACTGAAGAAAGGGGGCTGCAGAATGCCCGCAGGGAACACTGAAAAGGAAGCACAGTTAACGCTGAAAAGGAAGGCACAGCACAGGCAAGGCCCTGCCCCGTTACCCTGCAGGAACAGTGGGGCCACGTCACTGTTATGGGCTTCAACCCAAACCACCCTGTTCCCTGGGATCTCCCAACAAGTGACTGGCACGTGGGAATGCTGTAGGACAGGAGAAACAGAGCAGCAGGACCACCCCCCTCTTCAGACACTTCCAAAACCATGACCAGCTTTTGCTTTGTTACGCTTTTGCTCTGCAGGAAAAGGCAGTTTGTTCCAATTTCCATCACTTAGCATTCAGACTTCAGTCTCATCATTAAACAAACCTCACAACATTGTGAGAAGTGGGAGGGTGTCCCCCAAGAAGAATAGATTATTTGATCATTCCATCACAAATCAATCTCAGAGACAGGAATTTATTCTTCCCTTGAAAATACAAGTAACTCCCACTGGAATCAATAAAAATAGGCCAAGCTGTCAATAAAAGAACTGTAACAAAGCAGTTCCATTTACCCACTTCTCTGCTCATTTTTCTAGGCTTCTTCTACAAAACAATTCATTTAAAAAGAAACCATGTTGCAATTCTGATCTTTTTATAAATTAAGAGTAATAAATTACTATAAAATATTCCATTCCACTTAGTATCTTGAAGGCCTTTTCCTGTCTCCCTGCTGCCTCTGCAATATGAAGTTTTAATTCTCCCTGGGAAGGAGGTGGATGTAGCTCTACGCAACTTAAACAGGCAGAAGGAATTGGGTGACAGTTCTCACACAGCAAGAGAAAGAAGATTGATACTTCTTGTATTTCAGTATAAATCCAGTTCAGTTCTAGGGTTTTCTTTCAGGACGAGAAAGAGCCACGGGAAAACCAGAAGATAACAAAGAGGTTAGAAATGAGCCAGTTGTGCTGTGTCCAAGCTGCTGTCACAGCAACCCCAGTGCAGAGCCAGTTTGCTGTGGAATGGATGCCCCACTGCTCTGTTATCAGGGAGCACAAATGGTATCAGCAGTGAGGAGCCACCTCTGGAGCTGCTGTCACAGCAATCCCAGTGCTAGTTTGCTGTGGAATGACTGTCCCATTTCAATCTGTTATCAGGGAGCATGGATGGTGTCAGCAGCATGAGGAGCCACCTCTGGAGCTGCTGCCTGTGGAAGCTCTGCCCAGGGATGGGGACAGGGCTGTGCAGCCTCAGCCAGGCGCTTCTGGAGGACACACCAGGGCTGCCTGGTGCAGCTCAGCCAGCTGCTCTTTGTGAGCTCAGTGGGTTCCTCGTGGTCTGAACTGCTGATGGAGCAGAGCAGGTCACACCACACCCAGATGGAGCCACAGAGCTCCAGGTTCCCTACACACCATGCACAGAGCTGCTCTTTAGAGGGTTTTTTAAAGTCTAGTTCTAAGCTAATTCAGACATCACTCTAAAGATCAGACTGCTTTAATTATCCTGTGCATGCCATAGTTGAAGGATGAGGTAAGAATTTATGACTCACATTAACTGCCAGTCACCAGTTTCAGTCTTCCACATCATGATTCCTTTCCTACAAATTACTGAACAAAGCTATTTTAAACAAAGCCTTCTGGAAGTTTTTGTGTTAACTGTTCAGTCAAGAGCTAAATGCTCACATCAAGAAATAATCTTGTTTCATTTCTGTGCAGAGCCCTGCAGGACAAGGTTTTTCCATTTTCTTAGACTTGTTTTCAGGAGTTATGGGTGGATCACAGTACCTCGGTGATGGCCTAGAAAGGACACTGCAGTCTGTGACATTTGGATGACTAAAATTTAAACACTATTTGCAGAATGGACGTGACAGAAATATTGAGATCCATAATTAATGTTGTGAAATGTTTCGTGACTCTTGGGAGCCTTGCAGCACTGTGGAGGGGGCTGGGATGGTTCACAAGATGAGAAACCCTGGGGCCTCCATGTGGTTCTAATCCTTAGCCAGAATGGACAGGGCTTTTTATTCCCATGGATGGTTTTGGGTAGGCTGACATGAGGAATCTTTATACTCAAATTTTTTATATCAAGATCGTTTCAGTTCCTCATTTTAAAAGTACATACATACATTTATAGAAAAGAGAATCTGGGCATCAATAAGTAGGTAAGGCTTACCTATCTGATTCCTACTTGCTGAGTAAAAAGCATTGACAACAGCAGCTCCACTTATCCACCTGGTAACACCAATAGAATAAATTAGTTAGTATTTCAATTGTTAATGGCAATATTAATGATTGCTAGAATAAGCCTAGGAACCATGTAAGAGAATCACAGAATATTTGAGGTTGGAAGGTATGTTCTCCTATGAAAAATGGGTAAAAGACTAGACAGAGTATTATTAAATACTTACTCTTCTTTGTCCACCTTTTCTCTAAGCTTTTTCAACCTTTTCTTCTGGGTAAATACTAAATTTTGAATAATGTTTTCAAAGTATTCTTCTTCTTTGTAGTTCAACTAAAAAGAAAGGGAGAAGAGGAGTTAGTGGTGGTGTTACTGATTTGGGATAAAAGACACAGGGATCAGGAAAATCTAGTCGTAAACATGATGAGCTAAGCAACACATTTCTACGAATATTTTTTTATACAATTAGAACTTGGTTTGCAGAGCTCTGCTACATCACAGAGTTGATATTGTAGCTGGATCTGTGTTAGCAGCTGGGTACTTTTTCCAGAGCTCTTCATTCTCTCTTTCTAGACATATTTTGAGTGGAGTTGAGCAATTGTTGGTGTTGCCCTTAACCCCTGGAGCTGCTGCTGCAAACCAGCAGCTGCCAGTTTGGTGAGGAGCAGTCCCACCTCAGACAAAGCACAGAGTCAGCTCCGTGCCCGCGCAGGCACTGCCCCAGTGCTGGGCCAGTCTGTGCCAGGGGAATGCTGCCCTGAACACCACTGGCTCCATGCTTGGCCTCACATAACCCAACAGAATGTGGCCGTGTCCTTGGAATGCCACCAGAGCCAGGCACATCTGGTGTCACATCTGTGTGTCACATCTGGTGTCACATCTGTGTGTCACATCTGTGTGTCACATCTGTGTGTCACATCTGCGTGTCACAGCCGCGTGTCACATCTGTGTGTCACATCTGTGTGTCACATCTGTGTGTCACATCTGTGTGTCACACCTGGTGTCACATCTGTGTGTCACATCTGCGTGTCACATCTGCGTGTCACATCTGTGTGTCACATCTGCGTGTCACATCCGCGTGTCACATCTGTGTGTCACATCTGCGTGTCACATCCGCGTGTCACATCCGCGTGTCACATCTGTGTGTCACATCTGGTGTCACATCTGTGTGTCACATCTGCGTGTCACATCTGGTGTCACATCTGCGTGTCACATCCGCGTGTCACATCTGTACCAGGCTGGTCACACCTCCTCCCTTCCCCCTGCAGCTGGGCACACACGGGTCAGTGGGGAAGGAAAGCAAATGACCCTTTTCTCCTCTGAAAACCCTTTTCTAATTCCCCTGCCTGTTGTGCAAACTTACCTCCTGGTACTCACTGTTGAGCTTGTCATCATCTGTCACGATCTCATCGGGATAACCAATCCTCTCTTTAATTGCTATTGCCTAGGGACAAGGGAATTTGATATCCATAGCAAGTCCAGCCATGTTTTTAAATAATAGATTATATAAGAAAGGCAATATGGAAGCCACTGCAGAAACCACAGGATGTTAATTATATATAGATTTTGTTTAAATTTTTTATTCACTGAAAGCACAAGTTTATGGGTTTTATCCTGTTCCTCCTAATAGCTGGTCAAATCACCAGAAATCATTCCTTTTCATTTTCAGTATTGTTTTCCTGTAGATATTCATTATCTAGCTCCTTAATCACTGATTTGCCTGAAAGGTCTTACTCTTGTATACAGATTCTTCCTATTTTGTGTGCCTATCTCCAGAGGCCCCTTCCCTTGGAATCCTAAACTGCTGTGCCTGTATAAGCATAACTATAAATTTGTTGGTATTATAATATAGAAATTATAATATAGAAGTTACTGCTTATTTTTTGTCAGGACAAGCAATTGAAATACTGATTTTTATAGAACTACACATTACCAATATTTCAGAACTTACTTTTTGTTCTGCTCTCTTTTTGGTCTCTGCATCCATCCAGGGAAGTTCATCTAAGGTTTTTATAAAAACATCACGTATATCCGCAATCATTTCTTCAACCTGGGAAAAACACCAGAATGTTACAAACCCACAGAGTAAGAGGGTGGGCGATGCAGTTCAGTCATGCAGGTTACCAAAACCTGATAGACATTGCCCTGCTGGATGTTGTGCATCTGAGGGAATCGTTGTGTTTGTGCCAAGCCCAAAAATGGGTGGTTTCACACCACGATTCCAGGGGTGACCGCAGTCAGCTAAGGCTTCTCTTCTGGAATTTTCTGTGTGGCTGGAGGTGAACAGAGATAACCAGTTGTGCCCAGTGGTGGCAGGATGTGAACGGTGTCACTCTCAAAGGGCAGCAGTGGCTGCTGGTGCCAGTGAGGGCAGCTCCTGGGATGTGAGGATGGGCTCCTGCACAGCTGCCCATGCATCTGGCTCAGAGAGCAGGCAGGGCTTCCTCCCTCCAGCTGAGCACCTGCACACCTCACATTTCACACCATACTCTGATAAAAACTTGCATTTTTAATCCTTTGTAATAACCATTATTAGCACTCCAATAAAAACTTGAAAATCAAGCCCACTTTGATTAGGCTGTAATAGAAAGTGCAACCAAAGCTGTGTCAGGAAGAGCATGGCTATAGGAATGCGCTTTTTGTTGACAGAGCGACAAAACTATCCTCTGTCTTTTTAAAAAGGAAAGAAGCTTAGAAGTTTCCTTCCTCGATTAGGTGAAAAAGCTACTTTATAGGCTTAAGGGACTTCACTTCAAACTTAAGGATAGCTAATTGGACAGAGGCTAAAGAGTCTTGCTTAGGCAATTTACTAGAAAAAGAAGAGAACAAAGAAACGAATTGCTTTTGTGAGGTGTTTTACTAGGAGTAAAAACCTCTTGCACTTGGCTTGGGTTTTTTTTTTTGTTTGTTATTTTGCCTTTTATTAAACCTTTTTGTTTCTAACACTGCTATCCTGCTATTTTTATGCCTCCAAAAATAGCTGAGCTATCTTAGGTGAGTAACAGACCTCCAAGAGCTTATGAGACCTGGCTCGAGGAGGCTCCTATTACTCATGGTGGTGATGAAGGTACCTTCTCCTGTGAAAACTGGATAAAAGCCTAGACAGGGTATGATTAAATACTTAGGGCCCCTGATGAGGTGCACTCGTGTCACTACAGGACACAAAACAGCACTAGTGCACACATGCTGTTCTCAAGGTGACAAAAGGGAAGTTTATTTTCTGACTCTAACAGTTATAGATTTCTAAAAGTGACAGTGGATTGGAGGGTGACAGTGCCACCTCTCCAATGACACGGTACAAACCAACAGTCCATCAAATTCCTTTCTTCCATAAAAGAATGCGACACAATAAGTTATTTACAGAAAGTGCGTGAGAAAGCTCATTACAAGAATGTAAACATAGAAGGCTTGGAAAATCTTAAAGAATCAGGGCGAGACACTCGGGCTGAGGGGCTGAGGGCTTTACCACGTGCTTGCTGTCCCCAGCAAAGGCCTCCTCCACGTAGAGCCGGCCCACGGCGCTCTCCATGTTCCCGTTGACGTAGTTGGCGCAGCGGCGCCACACGGCGCTCTCGGAGGTGGTGCCATAGAGGGCCTGTGGGACACACAGCAGGCCAACAGGGCTGAACAGGGCTGAACAGGGCTGAACAGGAGACACAGCAGGGCAAACAGGGCTAAACAGGGATAAATGGGGCTGAACAGGGCTAAACAGGAGACACACAGCAGGCCAACAGGGCTGAACAGGGCTGAACAGGGCTAAACAGGGCTGAACAGGAGACACACAGCAGGCCAACAGGGCTGAACAGGGCTGAACAGGGCTA
>JAWWEY010000013.1:833208-862726 GCA_035582745.1 Loriotus luctuosus | reverse complement strand
GGGCTAAACAGGAGACACACAGCAGGCAAACAGGGCTAAACAGGGCTGAACAGGGATAAACAGGAGACACACAGCAGGCCAACAGGGCTAAACAGGGCTAAACAGGAGACACACAGCAGGGCAAATACAGGGGCAAATACAGGGGCTAAACAGGGCTAAACAAGAGACACACAGCAGGCAAACAGGGCTAAACAGGGGTTCCTCCACCTCTGTGCACACACCCAGTCCATACCCACCCGGGGCACTTAGCTGGACTCACTCTAACTAGGATCACTATGAAAACTCTTACAGAGGAAGAAGTTCTGCTGTGGGAATACAAAGAACTTCCATGTCCAGTTGCTGGAATTGCTCAGCGTTTCCTTAAAAGCACTAAGCTATCAGCAGGATCAAATGACTGGAAACCAAGATTGGGGCCATAATGTTTGCCTTGAATATATTCCTTTGGATGTTCAGGAGTTTCTAACAAGTCAGGCAGAACTGTAATCCCTTGCAATTAAATGTGATTGTTCTGATACCAAAATGGGGATTAATTTCGCTTCAGAAAAGCAACAGACCAGGTACCAGAGCAGTGCTTTCAAATCCACTCAGCTATCAGGCATAAATCCCATAAATTATAGATACACTCCAGCAGAGGCTCAGGAAACACATCTGGCTTTTGTGTGCAAAATCCAAAATACATTAAATATTTATATACTACACCTACATAAAAAACCCCATCTTTTGTGGCTGACAAAAGCCATCATTAAAACTTAGGGAGAGGTGAATTTCTGCACCTTACGGAAAGCATTCCTTGTGTCCTTGTAGTCCCGGCTGAGGCTGTTGACAAGATCCATGACAAACCGCCAGGCCATGTAATTCTGAAGGTCTCTGTTCAACAAAACAACCATAATAAGCTGGTGATGTTTTGAGGCTTTTGAAGTTTCCAGGAAAGAAAATGCAAACACCACACCTACCTGGAAGAGTATTTTTCAAGAATAGACCTGAGGTTGAGCAGGTAGTCAGGGTCATAAACAATGACGTGTTCTGTGTTGTCAACGTTGATTTGCACAGTTGACATGATGGCATTTATGAATTCTGACCAGTTGAACACCTGGAAAATCAATATGCATTTGGATATGGTTCCATCATAAACTGTTTAAATATGTTTGCATGACACAGCTGGTCTGCCTTTAGTTTCCCTAATATTCCCTATTATACTACTTATAAATGGGGTCATTGTAATAATAGCTGGCCTGAGATCATTCACAGCTCTAAAAATGTTGTTAACATAGGGGGTGTTTGGCAGAAAGGGTAGAGAAATTGCTTTGATTTCAAACTAACACTTTTTTTTTAATTTTTAAAGTTTCTGTTCTGCCTATTACTTTAAAAAGTGTTGGTTATTTTTCCCTGCCTGTGTCTTTGGAAAGGTTTATTGGAAGAGGTAATGTCTTCCATCAGACAAGTGGAAGTAGCTGAGGGGAGCAGATGAGCTTTCAGGAGCAGTCACTGCGGGTCTGGGAGAGAAGCAGCAAACTCCAGGCTAATCTTGGGAATAATTGCTGTTCTATCCTTAAACATTACAACACTACCAACTCCCATCAAGTGCCTTTTGAGCATTTTGGAATAAATTTAAATTAGTGCTGATCTGCAGCACCCCCCAGGCACTATTAATAACCAGGGCAATGCCATTCTATGACAGGAGTTGTTGTTTTCTGACAGGATGACTGTAATGGTGACCAACTACACCTGTGGGAGACAGTGAATTATGAAACCAATTAAACCAGGCAGGAGGGAACTGTCAGAGAATTAAAGTCAATAAAACTGCAGTGACTATGAAAAAGTGCCAGGAATAACAGTGTTTCATGGCACCTCACTGGCCTCAGAAACCTCAATAAAAGTCATGAGCATAAAAACTGCCCACGTTCAGTATGACATTATGTTCCTGGGGAGACAGAGCTGTGTTAGCAGAGCTGGGCTGGTTCTCAGCTGCTCTCTGGTGCCATGAGTTAAAGGCTGCCCTCACAAACAGCACATGGCTCAGGGTGAGAGCAGAGCTGACACATCCTGGGGGAGCTGCAGTGGGAGGGATGTGCAGAGCTGTCCTATTTCATGGGCCTGACAGCCTGGGCTCCTTGCTGCTTGCCCTGGGAGCAATAATTACAGAGGCAATGCTGGACAAACTGGATTTTTGTTCTGAATCTGCAGCTCTGGATGAACAGAGTGGGGCTGAGTATTCACTAAACATCCCTGGAGCAGCTGGTGGCTGCAGGCTGGACTCCAGTCCTGGGCCATAAACCCATGAGGATAAGGAAAAGGATCAGAGAACCACAAAATGGTTTGGGTTGGAAGGAATCTTAAAGATCATCTATTTCCAACCCCCTGCCATGGCAGAGACACCTCCCACTGGAAATGGATTTTTCCTTTGTACTTTTCCATCTTTTTATGTTGAGGCCAATGGGAAGATGTGCCTTCAGGTCAGGAGAAGCAGTGGGTACAGAATGTGCATACAGTTCAGTGCAACCAGAAGAGCAAGAAAGACTGTGCACATCAGGGAACCTGTTCAATTGCAAATATGTCATGTCTTTAACAGAAAAAAAATCAGGCTTCATTGTTTAATCCCATCAGTGATAATAGAGGTTAAAATACCAGGTTATTGATCACTCACCTTATGATTGATTACCAGTGAGAAGTTCTTTTGGAGTTGTGCCAAGGTCATTTTATTGTACAGCAGAAGTGGATCATTTCTGTCTTCAGATTTTGTTGTAGCCTGTCAGAGTTAATCAGGAGAAGATTACTGAGTGAATTGAGTGAGTTCCCAGGAGTTTTGGTTCTGCTCAGGGTGCACTGCTGCCCTGTGTGTTCTTTGGACCCCTGGCATGGCACACAGCTCTGTGCTGCTTTGGGCACTGGCACTTTGCACTGCTGAGTTCAACATCTGCATCCACAGCAGCAGATTTATCCTTTGAAAGTGCTTTGAAAACTCAGTTATGCCAAGCCTCTTTTTATCCTTCTCTTCCGCTTCCTCTTCCCTATTCTATTGTGCATTCAGTGGCTTTTTTCTGTGTTTTTAAACAAATTCCCAAGAGCACAATGCCAGCTCTCTTCAGTCACATCGAGGCTGATGCTGAGTTTTGGATGAAAGGTTAAAATCCCAGGCATGGCAGCTTCCCCAGCACCAGCTGGAGCCCACCAGCAGCAACTGCTGCAGGGACACTGCAGGCGTGAGTTCCTCTCATACTGCCCTTTAAAGCCTTTCTTCAATGAATTCCCTTTTTGATAATAGTTGCCCATCTCTGATCCAAGCCCAGAGGTGTGTTTCTCACAAAAATGAAGGAAATCCAAATCAGATGGTTTTAGTGCATATAAATGGCTTTCCCAAGTATGTGACCTTACTTTCAGTGTAACTTGGAAAATAGCTGAAGCTATAAAATATGTATTCAGCCTGTTTCATGGTCTTCCTCAGCTTCAGGTCCTGCTGCAATGGTTAATAATAATCAGCCATGGTTTGCTCATGAATGCCTTTGGTTTTCTCCATGCACATTCAAACCCTCGCTATTCCTCCGAAGTCAAATTCATGATATTATTTTTCCTTTGTCCTTTTCTTTTAAGGGAGAACAGTGTTTGGTAAAAAATGCCCTTGGAACAATCAGCATTGTGGAGCAGCTTGTGCAGCACAAACATGACTTTGTGCTCGCAGCAGGCCAAGGGCTGGGAATCTGCTGCTCTGGGATCCAAACAGCCCACAGGGAAACAGGACAAAGGGAGGAGAGGCCCCAGAGCATCTCCCAAAACTCACGCTCTAATCCACATTAACCAAATCCTGAGTCTGTCTCTCTCTGCTCTTGCAGGGCTTCTGTGAGCAGATCAGGAGAAAACATTTTGTTATTTGGAAAACAGCTGCCTCAAATACTTTCCCTTGCTCCTCCCAGGACACAGCTGTTCCTTCAGGTGTGACAGGCTCTGTGCATTTCTACTCCCACAAAACAGCAGCAGCAAGGAGGTTAACCCCTCACCGTACAGTCAGCTCTCTTAGGTATTATGAAAAAAGTCAGTTATTTAAAGGATAGTTTAAAGAAGTTTTTCTTACATTGGCAATCTCTTTCTCCAGGTCCATAACTCTTCTCATTTGCGCAGAAATGTCACTCTCATTGACAGAAATATTTCTTTCTTGTCGGATTAGTTTAGCTACAGAAATCATGAAATCAACATAGGCAGAACATGCCTGCAGGAAAAAACAGGAACAGTTTAAAGAAAAAACTCTTCCAAGGAGAGCATACCTTGATAATCTTCAAGACTTTACCTTCATTTTTATGAACTACAGTTCTTCATTCCTTATTTAAACAGGTCAATTTTATCAGGAACACTGCTAGGTCACGACTAGAAATTAACTGTGAGCATTCTCTGATGGAGCACTGCTGGGTAACTGGGGCACTGCTCAAAGCTGAACACTCCCAATGACTGCACTGTTTTCGTTATTTAAAATGAGACATTTGTATGTCCATATTTAAACCATCACCCCTGTTTTTTCTAGCTCACTTTAATTACAAGTTCCAAAAATACCATTTCCAAAGAGCTGTGTTCCCAGGAACATAAACCAAGGGAATTGGCTTTGTGGGAAAAGCATTCCCAGAAGCTGTGAACCTCCCCCAGTGTTTCTTGGAACAGTCAGAACTTATGTTGCTGTATGTAAAGTTAGGTCTACTATAGACAATTTATATGAAATCTAACATTAAAGAGTTCAGTAATCATAAGAATGTAAATACAGCAGCAAATTCTCTGAAATGTCACACAGCCAAATATCTTAAGGTGTCATTTTATTTTATGGAACCTCTGTTTTATTGTAATTCCATTATTATTTGTAATTCTAGTTCCTCCTTGGTAAGTCACACTCATTTTTCTATCAACAGAAATGCTGTTTTCAATATTCCTTTACAATGCAAATAAAAAAAATGATACATAGTGCTGGATCAGCTATCAAATCATAATGTGTTTTATGCAATGTAACCTACCAAAGCAGTGGTTAAAGCTAGGATTAATAAGGTGTGCATGTCATCAGCTTTACTGATAGGAGTATTTTGGTACGTTCAGCTCCTAAGGCAGGGGACACACCTCTTTAATGAGTGCTGCATGTGAGCAGCCATTCCCTGTGCCCCCCTGGGCACCCTCCCTGCCAGGCTGTGCCCACCTGGGGCTGTGCCCGCCTGGGGCTGTGCCCGCCTGGGGCTGCCAGCGGGACAGGGACAGGGCTCAGCTGCCCACAGGGCTCAACTCCCAGTGCCAGTTACAAGCAGATGAGATCATTTCAGAAAGAGAAAAGCCCATGAAACCACTGACAGCTACAAGAAGTCACAAAAGACAGTGCATACCAGCACTGTAAAAGCCATCATGAAATTCAATATAGCTATTACCTACCACCACTAAGTTAACAGAGATTTTTAGGTACCAATCAGTGACTTTATTTTTCTGCTAAGTGCAGCTCTGAAGTCAGGTAGCAAAGAACTAAGTCAGCTAATTTCATCTGGACTGTATAAATAGTGTCAGCAATTTCAGTGGAAACTTAAGACATTGGAATCACTCCTGTGTGAGCGGGGCCATCCTGTATCTTACAAGAGAAAAATATTTTAAAATTATCTTATTGGCAGGTTCCAGCTGTGGCTCTGGGGTGGGCAGTGCTGCTGGGGGCAGAGCCCTGCAAGGGGCAGGAGGCAGAGATGGATTTGCTGTGTGCAGCTCCTGGAGTGGAATTACAGCAGGAAATAGAGCCAGGAGCAGGAGAGAGGGGCTGGGAGGGAACAGCTCTGGTGTGCAGCAGTGACACTGGGAACCTGCCTGCCAGTGATAAAGCTGCTTTCCAACAGTATTTCCTCCTCTCCTTTCCAGCCGTGCTGAGCTGATACTCAGGTAGGTCAAGGACAGGAATTGTCTCTCAGTGCTGCAGTTAACACAGCACATGGAAGGCACAGACTGTGCCATGTGAGTCAGCTCCTAAAGGCCATCTCACATGGACCTGGGCAGTTCAGATGGCAATGATTGTCTTAATGAGCATGTGATCTGTAATTGAATGTAATCACCATTAACTGTTGGCACATCAGCAAAATACCTACAAAGCCCAAATGGCCTGCACACTTTCTCATTGCTTCTGCATTTAATTACACAGAAGGAAAGTGGTTAATTAAAGGTCACTGTGGTAGCAGTTTCAGCTCCATGACTTCAGCACAGACACCCATCAGCTCTCAAGGACTCCCAGCACATCCAAGATTAGCAACAGGGATACAGTGTCAGTGCTAACAGGTTAATGAGACCCGCAGAAGTAATGAGCAAACAAGAATTAAAGGAGACCATACGAGGTTTCAGGTATCTGAGCCATTTCTGTGGTGTCACATCCTTTTGCTGCTGTGTTTGTGCTCAGCAGTTGGTGCAGGAGACTGTGATCTTTTCAGATCTTTCATGCAGCAAAGTGTCTCTTTGGTTCTGAATGTTCTGTCTTTCTCCCCAAGCCTGTTCCTGGTAGAAGTTCACCTGCAGCAGCTGCTGCCAGTCGGTCACAGCTCAGAAGTGACCTCCTTTCTGCAGTGACACACCAGGGCTGACCATGGCCACTCCTGTTCTGCCTAAGTACAACTCTGACACTCAGGGGATAGCTCTTGATCCAACAGTGAAGCTGTGAGGCTCTGTAACAAAGCTAAATTGTTTCATGTTTATCTCCTTCCAAAAGGTCTTAAAAAGTCAAGGAGCTGCCTCGAAAATACAGGCTAAACCAGGAGAACTGCCCCCAGGGTGTGCCAGCTGGCCCTCACCTCTTGGTACGCCCCAGAGCACTCGTAGTAGTCCCGGGAAGGCAGCCCCAGGCCAGGCTGGTCGATCTGTGAATGCAAAGAAAAACCAAGAAGTGCTTAAGGGGAGATGGCAGAGCACTGCCCTGTTCTTGGGTAACCACAGGTGCTGATGCTTCACTGGACAAGTTATATTCTGGCCACAGGGGCGTTCCTCTCTCACCCTGTTGCCCACTTTTCACTATTTTCATTCTCATTAAACTTTTTTGTTTTCTTTCCAATCTTTTTTTTCTCCTGTTGCTGAACACTGCAAGGCACTGGCAGCCAGTGTGAAAAGAGGCGAAGCACAGGTGACAGAACAGCCCAGAGACAAGCCAGGCAGCTCCTGCATCTCTGAAATCCCTGACATGAGGTGCTCACGGCTCCCTCCACCCCTGACAGGGGAGACTGGCCCCTGCTCCTCTCACTGCTCCATCCCAGCAGCCAGCAGCTCCTGCCCTGTCTGGATGTTCGGGTTTCAGAGATGACCTTTCTGTCTCTGTCATTCCCATCTCACAGGCAGTAACAGGGTCTGAGCACACACAACAAAGCTGTCAGCTTGGAGAGCAGGGAGCTGGGAAAGCCAGAGTCTCAGCTGAAAACTGCATTAACTCACAGATTCATCTGCAAAGTACTCAGGTCAAATCCACATCCCTGATGTTTCTCCTTGCTAACTTTTATGTCTGTCTGTGCTTCCAATTATTTGCTGCACTTTTGTGACCAACAAGGCCATGGCACCCAGGCAGACTTACGTGAATGATATGTGCTGTGGAATTTTTATCGTCTGTGCCAACAAAAAAATTAATAAGGACTTTTTTTCCATATCTGGAGTTGAGCTGTGCAATAGCTGTCTCAGCTGTCCAAGCAGTACCTAAGCAAATGGAAGGTATAGTCAGTCTCTATTTTTAGTAAGCACTAAATTAAATAATTCACATATTTTAACTAAAAGGAAATAAGCACAGGTTATCTTACCATAGGAATCATCCCAGTTAGTTGTTGCTACAGGCCACTCAGACACATTGGGCAATAAACTAATTAGAGGACTTCCACCTCGGAGATCAATGGCAGCTTTTGGAAAAAATAAAATGAGTTACCATGACATTTTAAACCCCACAAATGTTATATATTATAACATATATTATAATGAGTTCAGAAAAGTGAAGCTGAGAACAGTTTCCCCCATCGCCACAGCAGCAGTTTGCTCTGATGTATGACTGTGCTTTAACATTTAATGTAAAAATGTTCCAGTCACAAACAGCATATGCAGATCCTTGAGACCATGACATTGAAGTACTGTCTTTTTTCTTCTCTCTCTGCAGATAGCTTGAAATAATACTTTTGAAAAGTATTCATACCATTACAGAAACTATAAAACATTATTAAGGAAGCCCTGCAAACTGTTTTACTGCTCTTTGCTCTAGTGGCAGAGCCTGGTGTGCCAGGTAGCTTTCACCTCATCCCTGCTAGTTTCTACAAAAGAAGTTAACTCCCATTTAACTGAAAGAACTTGAGTTTATATATCTGCAGCAAATTAGTAACTGAAGAGTTACCTAAAATACCCAAGGTAGCAAAGCAGGAGGTACAATACCAGTGTTACTGCTGACATTCTGACTGGGCTCTGTAGAATAGACTCATTTCAGTTTTCACACAGGATATTATCTGAGAAATGATGCATGGCATGGGACACAGGTGCAGCTGCCTGGGGCACCCATTGGGTGCTGCTGGGGTATCCTGGGGTATCCTGTAGGCAGTGGCCTCAGGGAACACTTACTTTCATTTATGCAGGACCTGTAGAGGGTTTTTGCCTTCTGCACTGCTGGGATATCGTTGGTGCTGGGGGTGTCGAGGACATCTGAAACACACACAGTGAGTCATGGTCATTGCTGCTCTGTGCTGGTCATTGCTGCTCTATCATGGTCACTGCTGCTCTGTCATGGTCATTGCTGCTCTGTCATGGTCACTCCTGCTCTGCCATGGTCACTCCTGCTCTATCACGGTCACTCTGCTCTGCCATGGTCACTCCTGAGCTGCCATGGTCACTCTGCTCTGTCATGGTCACTGCTGCTCCACCATGGTCACTCCTGCCCTGCCATGGTCACTCTGCTCCATGCTGGTCACTGCTGCTCTGCCATGGTCACTCTGCTCTGCCATGGTCACTCCTGAGCTGCCATGGTCACTCCTGCTCTGCCATGGTCACTCCTGCTCTGCCATGGTCACTCTGCTCTGCCATGGTCACTCTGCTCCATGCTGGTCACTGCTGCTCCACGCTGGCAGGCTCTGGGGAGCAGGGCTGGGCCAGGAGAGCTCCGTGCCCAGCCCCAGGGAGGCTCTGCCCTTCAGCAGAGGAAAAAGCTGTGCAGGTGAAGCGCCCTGCAGTGGCTGCAGTCTGTGCTGGGATGTGGAACAGAGCCAGTACATAACTCTGTAGGATCGCTGGGTGAAATACAAACACCCTGACTCCTCAGGGACAGGTTTTAAGCAACCAGGCTATTGTGTGAAGACACAGCTGGCAAAACCAGGAGATAGGCAAAGTAAAAAAAAAAAGGATATTTAGCCTGGAGGAATGGGCTGGAGAGTGTCACATGAGTACAGACTGCCTTCTTGGACTCTGTTATTTTCACCTGAAAAAAGGGATGGTGACGAATGTGATACTATTGATATGGTTGATATGGCAGGTAGGGAAATAGCTTGGCTGCTCTTTGGGCTGTCTGATGGAACACAGATAGGCAGGGCATGTGCTGCCAGAGAGCAGCCTGCAGCATTTCAGCTGATAGGGACACAGACAGACCTCTCCCTCCTCTCCCTCCTCCTCCTCCACCTGCCAGGTGCTGTCGCTGGGCAGGCTCAGGGTGGGGACTGCAGCTGGTCTGATCTGCAGACAGCAGCAAGGGCAGGTCTGTCCTGCTCTGCTCCAGTGTCAGACACAGCAGCACTCTCCCAGAGCCTTCTCTGAGCAAACACTCTGGGGCAGGTTTGTCCTGAACCAAACACAAAAAACCTGAAATATCTGGCAGTATTTTAAGCTTTGCTAGAAAACCACAACTTCTTGGGATAGCACGTTAAGGCAAAGCAGAAACTTTATTTAGTCCCCAAACTGCACTGACCTTTCAGAACAACTTCTAGTTCGTCTCTCAAAATGTCAAAGTTGCTGTAACGGGAGCTGGTCTCGGGGATGACGTTCCTCTTGAGCCACCCTCCGCACGCGTACTGGTAGAAGTCCTGGCAGGGCCTGGCGCTGGGGTCCATGTTCTCCAGCATCCTGGCAGCTGCAGCACACAGACACACGTGGCACACACTCCCTGTCTCTCAGGAGGGAGGGCATAAATGTACTCGGTTTGGAATAGGCTCAAGCGTACTTGGATGTTCTGGACCGAACAAAGTTCTCACCGGTGAACAAGGAATTGCTATTCCTGTGCTGACCACAACTTCCACACTTTCCAGTTGGCTGTGTTTACTGGTGGTGAACTGACAGATGTTCCTGCTCCCTGTGAGTGGTCACTCAGTTCTAAATAAAATGTAGGGTGTTTCATTTACCCTTCATTTACCCTTCACTTAGCCTTCTTTGTACTGAAACGTGGTGAAAAGGGACATTAAAAGCACAAGGCATAGCAGAGGTTAAGTATCCACTGTAATGTGATTTTGGTTATTAAATATGATTTAGACTCAACTGAATCTTGTCTATTTCAATCAAATACTGACTTTGCTGGACTATCTCAGGTCTTGTCAGGAAAGGTTTTCCTGTTAATGCCTTCTGGAAGCTACACTCATTATTAGACCTGCTCCCCATTTTTCTCTAGAGCTGATACTGCCTCTTGCATCCCTCTGACTCCCTGCAGTGGCTTGTCCAAGACTGGCCAGTCACTGAGCAGTCGTGACAGGGATTCTCAGTGAAATCCAACTCCTTGGTGACAGCTTCCCAGCTGCTGCCCATAAACCCTCTGGGCTTCTCCCTGTGCCTATTCCTATTGCACCCAGACTGCTTCTTACCACCAGTGTGCCAGAACAGTCTCTCACAGAAAAGAGAGATCTTAGGAGTCAGGCAGGAGCCAGGGATACCTCTGAATTTCCCAGGATACTGAATATTCTTCCCATTTTTCTGACATTATTTTTAGTAAATTATGAGGCTTGTGATTTCAAGTGTTCATTCCTCCACATGGGCAAGTCAAATATTTATAGTTATTTTTCCAGTACTTTCAATATTTCCCATGTCTCTTGTGCTGGTGGAAATGGAGAGACAGTCTGTGGTGTTTGTGTTGGTTTGCCTGCCCCCATTTTTCTGTTGGCTCAGGAGTGTCACATCCTAGGCCAACAGCTGATGGTTTTACAATGTTCCAGTGCCTGCAAGATGGAAATAACCATGGACAGGTGCATTTTCAACCTCAGACTGCTTCTGTAGCATAAAACCCACTGTGGAAATAGATGCAAAGCCTCCTAGTGATGGTTTCCCTGCTGAAGTCGATGGCTTCAGGGTGACTTCTATTTGAAGGGACACAGGATCATGCCAACAGCCAGAGATTGGGAAATTCAGTCATGTTCTTACAAACTGTGACTTGCTGCAGGCCCAGGTGCTCTGGGATTGTGGAAGCCCTGGTGCTGGTCTCTGTCCTTTTGCCCTGTTTCAGTTAGGGGAAGGGGAGTGTTCTGAATGCTGCAGTTTATTCCTGTCCTAACTCCACCTATTTGCTGTGAAAGAGGGAAGTTGTAACTATTCCTGCCATCTCCTGTTTTAAGGGTATCCCTCTGATCTCTCTGCCAGGCTGGGCAGCACCTGAAGGGCATCCCTGTCCCTTGGGTGCCCTTGGCATGAGTCAGTCCAGCAGCACAAACCTTCCTAGCTGGGGTGGACACCCAGCCCTGCCAAACAGGAACAGCAGGACAGAAACATCTTCTGACACCAAGAGAAGATGGCCCTTACCCACTGACTCGTCCCTTTGGGAAAAACCTCACAACTAAAGCCAGGAGAAAGCCATGTCTTGCTTCAATCTGAGAAATCATTAACAGTGAAATATTAAACCTGGTTTGAACTGTGCAGTTGGGTTGCTGTGCTTGGAGTCAGCACCTGGGTAATCCAATGTGCCACACAGAAATAATCACCTCCCATAGTTCTCCTGCTCCAAGGTCCAGCCCAGCCAATATCAGCTATCCAATTTTATCAGAACCTAAAGCCTAAATACTGCAAAAGTACCAGGAGGAGCTCAGCTGTGGGCACCGTGGTCTTGCATTTAGGGCTGCATGTGAAGTACATACAGTAAGTGTGACCATGCAGAATACTCTCCTCAAGAGTGCTACTTGCACACCTGAGCCCCAAGATAACCATTCATCATTTGGCTGATACCACAGATATATTATAATCAATTATGTTTAATTATTAATTCATTATATGTTATAATCGATTGTGTTATGAATATTTTATTATTTTATCTCTGATCCAGGTGAATTTATACCTATGCAAATACAGGTAATGAACAGTGTACTCTTCATCAGTGCTGTGTTGCTGTGACAAACCAGTTGGGCTTTGTTCCTACTGTCACTTGTTTACTCTGGCACCAAGAATGTAGAGCTTCATATCAATTACTAGTAATGATTAATCTTACTGTAGTACTCCTGATTGCCAGTTGTTGCTTTAATAGCTTACAAATAAAGAAATATGAGCTGGCAAAGCAACCAGTGACCTGGGAAGGATTCAGGAGCAAAACAATATGCTTACCTAGGTAAGGAACAGAGACCAAAAAAAACTGAGACCAAAATCCCAGCCTGTTCCATCAGACTGTGCTGCCTGAGCTCAGGGAAGTCATCAGAGTGTGTCAGCTTATCCAAAAAATGCTCAACTGTACAAACTGCACTGTATCTTCCTGTGCCACAGTGCAGTGGCCTCATAAATTCATGGACAATAGTGCCATGCAGTTACTGACATTTACCCTGGATATAACCAATGAATTCTCATTACATTTTTTCTTCATAATTTGTTCATTATTTATTTTACTCCTTTTTTTTTCTTCTGGTCATTTATTTGCAGCTCTTCTCTCAAAATGAACAATCAATTCTGTCACTATCTTCACTTTATCCCTTCCAGTGGTTAAATGCTGTTAAAGCATTTAACAGAAGCATAAAATAGCAAAATTGTTCTGATTAATTACTTTAGGCACTTCTTGCTACATTGTGCCTCATTTGTCCAAACTTTTCCCTCTTTTCCATTTGGAGTTCATTCACCATCCCATAGTCTGTCTGAACTCCCTTGTAGCAATGTGTATTCAGCTGAAAATGAGCAGCATCAGAGATTAAAACCAGTCTGCTAGAGAACTAACTGGATCATTTTCCCAACCACAGCATGAGCTTTCATGCTGGGAGAGGAACACCTTGGAAGTGGAGTGAGCAGACAGTGATGGAAATAATAAACCTTTTATAACCTGAAATGAACCTCATGTGTGGCCCCTGCTGATGGCAATCTCAGCTCCTGGGATGAGGGGCTGCCCTGGGGCTTCCCCTGCAGGGCTGAGCTGCTGAAACAAGACCTGAAGCCAGCAGTCCCATGGAAGTCAGGACAGCAATAAACTGACTTTCCTGGGCTGTTTCTGCTGTATCTGCAAGCCTAAAGGTGTCTGTGAATGAGCCCCTTTGGGAGCCTCCATGGGTGCTCTGTTCCTGGCATTCCTTAACAGCTGCACGTGTTACTGAGGGATGAAGCAGCTCGTCAGACTACAACGTGCAGAATCTCTTGGACATGGAGGATGACTCTGTAAGATTGACACTATCACAGCACGAGAGTTTACTTTTGCAGAAGAACTATGCTAAGAAAATCATGTGGGGTAACAGACCCACGCTTCCCTGTGCCATACTTGTCTGCAGTTAGATGGGAGAATTCCATGGTAGCAATTTTGTTTAAAAGCACATAAATTGATTTAAAACATATGTATTTTCATTCTTACCTGATTTGATACAGTCTGGTGTCTTGCAAATGCCATCTAAAAGAGAATACAGTAATATTCTTAATTATTTACTCAATGTCAATATAATAAAATCTACTGTAGATATTTCCATTGACAGCCAATTTAATTGCACTGTACAGTAAGATAATGTGAATGGACACCTTACAGTCAGTAAGGGAATATTTATAGGATCAGGCTCTAAAAATATCATCATCTTCAACCCTTTAGGGTCATTCAGTGCTAGTCACTCATCATGTGGAATTTTTGTAGTCATCAGAGGAAAATGTCCCATCAATTGGAGGTGGGCAAAATACTATTTTTATAACAGAGAAGCAATTTAGAGAAAAAAAGCTCAAGGACTGGAGAGAATGGCAAAGCCAGTTTGAATTTAGCAATACTTTACAATGACAAAAGGATTTTCAAGGAATTATATGAAAATTCTGAGACATTCACTCTGAAGCCTTCTGAACAAAATACAGGATTCAGGAATATGAAAATATTTCCTTTTGAGACTTTGAAAATAAAACTTTCTTTATTCCTCCATAATGGTATTTTTTCCAGCCCATAATTGAACTATACTTCAATAAAAAGCTTAAGCACAACTATTGAGTACTTCAAAATTAAAAAAAAAAACCCACTTAATTCCAACATAAGGAAAAATTCTGGTTTGACCCTAGATGGAAATTTTAGCTTCTCTGTATTATCTTTTCCAAAAATTACCAGTGTATTTCCCCCTGAATGAAATTATTTTGCTCTGGCTAGTGAAGCACAAAACCTCTCAGGATGACTACACTCACTGAGAGTCCTTGCTGCAACAGCCTGAAAAAGGAAAAAACAGGAACACAAAGGGAGCCCTGGAGTTTGGTTTTCTTCAGCAATGTTGTTCTTTGTTGGGATCGTTGCTTACTGAAGCATTAATTACAAACAGAAGTATTCCTAAGTCAGAACAAGCAGATGGTTTGTGTTTACCACAACTTTGCATGAACAAACGAATCTACCGAGTCCCAGTTGGAAAGACACAGTTTCTGAGTTTTTCCAGCAACAAGGCATGTGGATGCAGCTTTACATTTCAGCCAGCATCCTGAACCTTCCCCCTGCCTGTACCTGTGCTCCCAGGTACAGCAGCTTTACATTGCAGCCATCCCAGTCTTTCCCCTGCCTGTCCCTGTGCTCCCAGGTACAGCAGCTTTACATTTCAGCCAGCATCCCGAACCTTCCCCCTGCCTGTACCTGTGCTCCCAGGTACAGCAGCTTTACATTTCAGCCATCCCACCCCTTCCCCCCTGGCTGTCCCTGTGCTCCCAGGCAGCCCGGGCACTCACCGTCGTACATGGCGTACAGCACGATCATGGTGATGGCCACGATGGCCAGCAGCAGCACCACCACAGCCAGCCCTATTTCCAGGGCACTCCATCCCAGTTTCTTCTTTGGTTTTGGAGTATTCATTTCAGTTATATCCATCTGGCTTTCTGACTTGCCCATAACCCAGTGTCTGGAATAGAAAAGGGAATATTCACTGAGCGCTTACCCTGAGTCACAGGCTCGAAACCGGCTCCTCAACTGCACACAACAAAGGTGTTCTCTAGGTGAGTTTTCCAATTGTTTGTAATACTACCGGGCTGTCAGTCAGCAAATGAAGAATCCTGCCCTCTGCCAGGCCTGTACACACACACACACACTCACACACACTCACACACACTCAAACACTCACTCACATTCACACACACACACTCACACGCACGTACCACGCACTTTGTGTCATGGATGGAGAGCAGAAGAGTGGAGTTCCTTCACGTGGAGGAGCTTCCTTCACACCACACAGAAAAGGAAGGCCAGCAAACCAAAACCTATTTTTAAAATGTACCCGTGGGGTTTAATCTTGTGTGAAGGTACAGGAGTTCACAAGCAGTAAAAAGCAAGTCTCTTTGCTTGAATAAAAATTAACTTAACCTGCCAATTACTTATCTAATGCCAAAGGTCAAAATATGCCATTGTGCTTCGCTGTCACTTCTAAAATATTATGTAAGCAGTTCTTGACTACAGCTTTACAGCTGGCTCTATAAATAGAAAAAAAAATCAGGCTCTGCTGGGAGCCTGTCAGACTCACACTGAAGACAGTGAGTGTTCACAGCAATTTTTAAAGAGCTGTGAGCAGTTCTGTCTTTGCAGGTTAGAGCACTGCACTCAGGAGTCACGCAACGCCGCTGGCAGCAGCTCACGCTCACTCGTGCAGCCCCTGCAGCAGCTCTGGAGATCCTCCTTCTCTTGCTCTTCAGAGGGAACTGGGCCACCTTCGCAGTGCTGTGGTGGAGCTCTGCCCTCCCTTCACCTGCTCCCGCGTATCTAGGGCCAGACTTTCCTCCACCAACCGAGATTCCAATCCCTACACACACAGCAATGTATTTCTCAGTATTTCACAATGAAAGTCCCTGCCAGCATTTCCTGGGGCTCTTTACATTCACAGGCAGTACCCACCCTTTCCATTCAATGGCAAAGAATATGAGAATTTCACTGGGATAAATAATGGGAACGCTACATTCACCACATCCCTCACACAAAGGTCAGCCTTCCTCACACCCTCTCCCTCTCCCCATAAGTCAGTGAGGGACCATTCTCAGGCTCTGCATCCAATCAAGTCTAAGACTCAGAACTTCATTATTTCAAACTGGCTTAGCTGTATTGCTGCCTTGTGTTCATCTCAAACTCTCCTCAAACTGCTGCAATCTCTCAGATCTCCAGTCTTTGCTTTTCCACTGGATCTCCTGCCTGATTATTTTCCTTAGCTTTCTGTCTGATTCACATTCCTTAGTTTCCAATAATCTCTTCCTTCCTCTGATGTCCACCTCCCCTAGAATGAGGCTCCTCTGCTGCAAAAACAGGTCCCTAAAGTGTATGTTTATTAATAACTAAAGATGTCCAATAACCCACAGATGTAAGTAAGAGAAGTTTCTACAGATATAAGTAAGAGAGATTTCATGTTCCATGGGTTTACCAACACCTTTCTTGGTGGTTCACTGGACATTCTCACACTGTTCCTCTACATAAACGAGAGAACATTTTATTTCTGCATGTCTCATCTGCCCTTCTGTCACTACTCCTGGGACATCAAGCTGCAGGAGGTGACTGGCAGTGCCAGAACTGCAGCTCTTCCATGGCTCAGGAGGCTGGAATCCTGAGGTCTGCCCAGCCTCTGCCTTTCTGCATCTACAGGGACTACTTTCACGTGCCTCATCACCTGCTGTTTTTCTCTGAAGAACAGGACTTTTGGTCAAATGAGCCAGTGGTCTCTGAGGCACAGGACCGAAATGCCACTGAAACGTGCAAAGCAGTCAGAAATCTGCCCTGCATTAACTATGAGCTAGAAGTTCATAGGTAATAAAAAAGCAAATTAACCATTATTCCTTTCTCACTTCCAGTCATATTAAGCAGCAAAAAAAAAAGTTATTTATATGGACTAAATACTGCCGAGTCTCCGGAATCCTCTGAGTACTTGGAGCCTCACTGAAGCAATGATGCTTATCTCCTGACTCTGGTGGTGACTTTGAGCACTGAAAATACAGTTCCGTAGAGCAGCAGGAAACACTGCACCTTTCATGTGTAAATACGTTCTTTGCAGTCATCTACGTTTTTCCAAGCGAGCTAATCTTTCTCTTCCTGCAGGAGAACTCCTCGTGTCTAAAGGCATCTGACTAATTTTTACTTCTAGTTATTTGGAGAGTTGAATCCATCTGCACTAACGACCACCAGGTAGAAGCTGCTTTATGTGCTACTGCAAGCACAGCGAAACTGTAGGAATAATTTAAGCACATACAAGACTCGGTATTCTGGTTTTCTTACACTTCTGGTGCTTATGTGACCCCCTCTGCTCTGCCTGCTAAAGCGTAGACACTACGGAGAGCTGAAGATGTTTCGACTGATGCTGATCTAGATGGCAGAAGGAGTTAATGAATTCATTAGCTTTTGGATTTGGGATGGGTTAGTTAAAATCGGTTTGTGGCTTACTCGGCTCCCAGCATCGCCTCCACAGAAAATGTAGCACATCGCAGGAATACTTTACTGTGTTTTCATTAACTTGTGCAGCCTGTCCCGTGCCAGCCGGGCAGTGCCACGGGGCATCGCCGGGCAGCCTGCGGGAGCTGCTGCTCTTACACCGCACGGAGCCCAGCACAGCCCGGGAGCCGGGCAGAGCGCCGGAGTTCTGCATATCTCCGGAGCCGGACACAGCCCCGGGGCAGGGAACAATCCCGGAGCTCTGCACATCCCCAGAGCCGGGCACATCCCGCAGCCGGGCACATCCCGGGAGCACGGCACAGCCCCGGAGCCCGGTACATCCCCGGAGCCGGGCACAGCCCTGGAGCCCGGTACAGCCTCGGAGCCGGGGACATCTCCGGAGTTCTGCACTCCCCGGAGCAGGGCACAGCCCCGGAGCCGGGCACATCCCCGGAGCAGGGCATAGCCCCGTAACCCTGCACATCCCCGGAGCTCTGCACATCCCCAAAGCCCTCGGAGCGCGGCTCCGGACCCCGGGGAGGCGCCTAAGGCCGGGCCGGGCCGCCCTGGGCGGGGAGGGCGCTCGGCTGTGCCGCAACAGCTGCCCAGGCCGGTCCCGGCCCCTCGAGGGTGGCTCGGGGCGCTGCTCCCGAGGTGCGACCCCCGGCCGAGCCCGGCCCCCCGACGGTGAGCTGGCCCCAGACCCAGCGTCCCGGCTCAGGGAGCGCCGCTGCCGGCTGCCAGCTCCCGGGGCCCCGTCCGTCCGTCCGTCCGTCCGTGCCGCCCCGCTCCCGCAGCCCCGTCCCGCACTCACCCGCTGGTGCTCGCAGGGCTCCGGCCGCGGGGCCGCCTCGCACATCCCCGGGCGGCGCCGGGCGGAGGCGGCGGGGACGCCCCGAGCCGGCGGGTCCGCGCCCGCGGGGCCCGCGGGGAGGCGGCGCCGGCTGGGGCTGGGGCTGGGGCTGGGGCTGGGGCTCAGGCTCGGGCTCGGCTCAGGCTCGGGCTCGGCTCAGGCTGGCGGGGCTGTGCCGGGCAGGGGCCGGCGGCGCTCAGCGCCCGCGGGCAGCGGCGGCGCCGCGGGGCTCCCGCACGGCCGGGACATCCGAGCCCGGGCGCTCCCCGCTGCCCGCCCGCCGCCGATCAAAGGAGCCCTTGTCCGCCGGCCGCCGGGCCAGCAGTTCTCCGGCTGACCTGAAGGCTTCTTCCTCTTGGCGATCATAAAACCGCGATGGGGCAGGAAACAAACAAACACCCCCCCGCCCCCGAGGCGCGCCGCGCTCCTCGCCAAGGCTCCGCCGGGCAGCGCGATGGAGCGGCCCCTGCACCTGCCCGCGCCTGCTTCCCCCGGGCGGGTCGGGAGGAGGAGGGAGGGGATGCGCGGGGAAGGTTCGCGGCTGCATGTCTGCGGCTCCGTGCCTGCTTCCATGCACACTCATCGCCTTTGTCGAATTAATGCAGTCGCATACGCTCTGCAAGATCTTGCATCCTCATTCACCGAGTGATTTCTCCTTGGGAGGGAGATAGCTCTGACTTCTTGCACGGACAGGCAGCTCTGAGCCCTGTAAAAAGATTTCTCGGCCACCTGAGTATCAAAAGATATTTGTTTCATTCTTACAAAGTTTCATCTTGCATTAAGTTTCGTTTTTACTGAGAGACTGACAAACATCAACGGCAGCAATATGAATTGCAGTCATTCCTCTCATTCAAACCAGACACCACACTGCTTTCTGCTGCGTTCCTTTAGAGGTTTATTACCTCTGAGGCAGACATGGCAGGAATTTCTGAAATCTTTTATTACCAGCTACACACACTAAAATGTCTGCGGCTTGAGAGGGGTAACTTCTGCCAAGAAAGGTGGAAACTGAATCCCCATTTCTTTATGGGACTGCCCAGTGAGTGATCTGCAGGGCAGATGCAATGAAGAGGGGAAGATGAGCATTAGCTGTACAAGTGAAGCACTTTTGCAAAATGAACTTCTGAAGAAGGAGGTTTTATTCACCACAGAAGCAACAGAAGTGTCAAAAGGTCTAGAGAACAAAAAAATACTGCATTTTCTTGCAGAGAGGAGTGGGGGGAATACTGATTATATCCTTTCCACGATCAGTATTCAAATTATTATAAATATCTCATGTTCACCCTTTCCTGCAGTAATTCTTACAGAGTTCCAGTCCTTTTCCTGGGACAAGCCATGTGCTCCTGCAGGTCACTCCTGTCATTACCTAATGCCTTAAACAATAGCAAATTTCACTGAGCAGTGTAGGACTGGAGGAGGCATTAAAAATACGTGTGATTTTGTAACCAGGTGCCCATTGCAGAGCCTCCACTGCAACAAAGCTTGGGAAGTTCAGGGTGCTGTGCAAACAGGCTGAACTAAAAAGGCAAATAAAAAGGACTTGTTTCAAAAAATTTAGGTGAACAAAAAAAAAAAAAGTAGAACTGCCTAGTTAACCACAAAGAGAGAGAAAAGGAAGGAACTCATATGGCAATCTGTAAATAGCCCAAAGAGGACTGACATACCTGACAGGCAGGGAGAGAGTTTCCACTGTTGTAGAGCCCCGTGCTTGGAAAGAGAGAGCAGCCGTGGGTGACACAGGCTGTGAGAGGTGTGATCTGTGAGTCAGGCACTGACATTCCTGCTTGGGCCTTTCCTAGGGAAAGCTCCCAGCAAGTCAACAGTGGGATCTGCTTCTAAAGGACAATGTTATCTGTGCTGCTGTGGGCAGTCAGAGAAGGGAGGTTTGCAGGGGGACACAACAGTGAGCTGGGGTCTCTCTTCTCCCAGATAACAATGGTAGGACAAAAGGAAATGGCCTCAGATTCTGCCAGAGAGGTTTTGTTTGCATATTAGAGAGAATTTCTTCCCAGAAGTGGTTGCCCAGCCTGGCACAGCCGCCCAGGGCAGTGGAGGAGTCCCCACCCCTGGAGGGATTCAAAGGTTGTGTGGATGTGGCACTTGGGGACATGGTCACTGGTGGCCTTGGAGTGCTGGGGGAATGGGGACTCTTGGAGGGCTTTTCCAACCCTGTCATTCTAGGGATGACAGACCTGTATCTCCATTCTGCTAATGGACATGGCCTGCAGATTCCTGAGGGCAAGCCCCAGTGCCAGGATGGCACAAGGAGCAGCTGACCCTTGTATTGATTCTGGTTAAGCACTGCGTGTTTGCTTCCCTCTTACTCACCTTCCTCTGCTAGGACCAAGATAAGAAACAAAAAGGCAAAGCAACAGCAGAAAGTTCACCCCACAATTGAAAGAAACAATGGAATCCTCGAATTTAGAGATAAGAGTAAATAGTTTTCCCTCAGCACCTTGCTGAGGTGTGCTGCTCTGATCGTGGTGCTTGCAGGAGGAAGAGTGTGCAGCTTCATCCTTTGGGCACGAGTTTGGAGGGTCTGGCACTGCTGCTCACAGACTCCTCTGGACTTCGGATGCACAGCCACCCAGGTGAAACAAATACATGGTAAATGTATAGAACCAAATAACACTCAACATACCATTCAGAGTCAGAAAATTAACAAAAGAGAGTTAATGTGGAGGAGCATATCAGCTGTTGTTAAATCCACGTCCTTGAAAAACAAAGAGTTCTGCTCCCTGCTGATTTGAGAAGAGCTAGCAATACTTGGCAGTAGCATCCCTTAAAAATCTGGCTAGGGAAGGAAGCTGTTCCAAAATCTGGGCCCACAAGTAGCTCAGAGCAACATACAGAAATGGATTCACTGTCCAGCCTTCAGAAAAACAAACTGTGTCCCAATAGCTCAACTGGAATTCCTCGTGGAGTCCAGAAAAGCCAGTGACCCATTCGATATTGTGTTCTCCTGTTGGTCCAAACGACCACAGCATGACCTCATTCCCCAGATGACCTCTGGGTGACATTAGGACTCATTCACACGACCATGAAACAACATTTTTGATACCTGTATTTATTTCCTTTTGGAAAAGCTCACTTTCCAAAGCAGCAAAGCCAAGGTTCAAGGAACAAATAATGTGAATGCAGCCTGTGTGAGTGAGACCACATCTCTCAACCCTGCTGATCCCTTCCCCATCATGTCCTCTGCTAGAGGAGAGGAAAATGGGGAACCTCCTGCCTTCCCTCCTTAGCCCTGTGCATGTTCAGTGCAGCTGGACTGTGAGAATTTAGGTGGTAAAGTCTTACCAGACTGAGTATTTCCTCATTTGGTTCTGGTTTTGTTTCTCAGTAGGTTTGTAATGAATCCAAGCCTGGCTAATTTCTCATTCAGGAAAGCAAACAGTCTTGGTCTCAAAATTTTTGTTTCAATGCCTAAATTATTCAGGTCTAATTGTATTGTATTACAAAGCTTTGTCTTTGTTAGGCAACAGGCTTTGCAGTTCGAGTGATTTGCAGGTGTTTGCAAGCCTGATAAAACACTTGCCTGAAAAGGCTGAAAAGCTTGCTTTTGGTTTTTTCTTTTTTTTTAATCCCCCTCCCCGTGTTTTGTTTGTTTGTTTGTTGGTGTTTTTGTTTGTTTTGTTTTGTTTGGCTGGTTTGGAGCTTGTCTAAGAGCCACAGACCTTGCTGCAGCTAGCTCTGGCTAACAGGCTCTTTGGGGTCCTGTCTCTGCAGCCCTACCAGGAGCCATGAGTTAAATGTTATTGGGACAATAGTGGGTGATTTCGTGGAAGAAGTGGGTCAAAACAGGGGATGGAAATCTGCACGTGCCACATGCAGATGGCCTGAAAACTGATAATGGTGTAAACACAGAAGAAAAGGAGAGGAGAGGATTGAGATCCGTTAACCACAGGCTTTCCTGTGCAGTGCTAATGCAGTTGAGAAGGCTCAGTCACACTTTTCTGGTTAACTTTAAAACCACAGCTCTAGAAAAAAAAGAGCAGAAGCACAGAGAGGCCTTCACTCCCGCAAAAACTGGAGCAGGAACTGCCATGGACACAGAGAACCCAAGGAGTGAACACCGTCTGTGTCTGCAGGCAGCTCTGCACTGGGGCTCTGTGGCACTGGGGAGCCACAGCAGAGGCTGCACAGCACTGGGGGTGCCCCACACCTGGGACTCCACAGCACTGGGGTGCCTGAGGTGGGGCTGGAGCCCCAGAGCCCCCCAGGGGTGTTGGAGCCCTTGGGAATGCTGCCCCTGGCAGTGGGGCTGTGCCCTGGCAGGGGCCAGGTGCTGCTCAGGGGCAGGGGCTGCAGCTCAGCCCACCTCAGCAGGACACAGGAGCTCCCTGAAGGACAGCTCCTGAGGGGTGTGTTCCCTCAGCAGGCTGCAGGAGTGTCCAGGCTGGCCCAGGCACTAATCAGGTTATCCCTGGCAGGGCTGTGATTGCTTTCAGTGTCAGAGTCTGTCAGAGCAGCGAGCCCCTGCTGGGCTGCAGGGCTGATAAACACACTCAGCACCACAGGCTGTGACTGCTGGAGTCTGGAGCACAGTCACAGTCAAGCTGATTGTTAAGGGATTGAAAACAGAGGAAAGAAACACTTAAATGGAGGATGACAGATTAAAAATATTCATTAGTAATGTCTGGGTCACTGGAAAGCAATCGGCCATAACCTGACAAAGCAGTGGGCAGTGACACCTTGCCTGGCCTGGTGCCAAGTAAGTCCCATTTTTCTGTTCTTTCTTGCTGCTGGCATCCTGGATGAGAGGTTCTTTTCACCACCCAAATGACATAAGCAAGCAGTCAGCAAGAAAAATAGGTTGTGTTTCAATGTCACAGATTAGCTGGCTCCACTGCCCTGTCCATGAGATCATTTGAATCAAGTCCATGATTTAAATGTCTCTTTCTGGTCTTTTTTAATGTCAAATGACAAAGTACAAGGCTTGTATGGCACAAGTGCAGTATGGAAAATGCCCTTCACCCTGGCTGGGCAGCCCTCACAGCATCCCAGCTGTGCTCTCTTCCCTCTGGAGCTGAAAGTCTTCCCCTTTCCTGAGGGTTATTCCCTCCCTGCTTGGTCTTTTTCCACTGCTGTTCCCTTGCCTCACAATTTCAATTTTCCTACTCTCTGATCCTGCTTCTACCTCTCCTGTTGGCTCTGTTTTGCCTGTCTCTGTTTCACTGGAGCTTTTACAGTGAGGAGGATCAAATAATTGCAGGCTTAAAGCAGACCCTTGAACTCGCAGTGTTTAATGGGTTTGTAATTAGGCCATGTATCCCTGTGAGAATGGGCACTCTGGGAATTTGCCAGGATTTACAGGGGGATTTAGTAGCCTACTAAGAGTTTCCAGACCTATTACATTCTTTAAGAAGTTTTAAAGACACCACTGGTTTTGGCAGGGAATGAGGATGTCTCAAAATACACATAGAACTGAGGGATGAGAATTAGAAAACTACTGATTTTGTAAAGAGCAAGGAGAAGTCTCACAGATTTCATAATTTGAAATGCAGAAATAAATGTTCAGCATTATCTTGGTAACACATGCCTGGCTTAGAGTGTATGTTGTGTGTTTTCTCTGAGAATGCACATTTACATATTTGATAAGACATGAATATTAAATCACACATTAGCCAGGCTCTGTGTATGCATTGTACTGAAGGTATATGTGACTGCTGCTGCTTTCTGATCTTGGAATATGGAATTGTGCTTAAAAAAATTATGAAGTCTTTGCTTTCCTCCATCATACTTGTTTGTCACTTACAAGGTTCTGTGGTATCACATTTTCTGTGTGTTTTGGGGAGATCAGTGTCTGCTAAATGCCAGGTGATTTTATTATGAAGTCCTGGTTTATTTTTTACTCGTAACTGAGACAAGTACGAGCTTCTGTTGTTGTTTACTTTCCAGAGAGGAAGGGAAAATTACATCTAAACTAAAAATACCTTCCTCCCCCTACCCCATGTCTCTGAGCTTGGGCAGGGGGGAGGATAAGAAAAGGCAGAAAACAACTGGGCAGTTTTCTCACAGCAGCACAAAATTGCTGTTTTTTCTTCCAGCTTAAAGAAACCCAAACCATAATTAACTTTCTTCTCTCTGTTCAATAATTACCCTGAAAAAAGACCACGGTGTTAAAACTCCTCTGCTTACCCGTGCAGCAAAGGGAGTGTAGAACTTTCTGGAAATTTGACCTATCCAAATCTGGTTTTGGATCAGCAATGGGTTTGACTTGTAAAATTGGTCTCTAAACTCCAATTCAGATTTTTTCGTGAGTGTAATGTATGTGAGGATCTCTCAGAGTGGTTTGGGTCCATACCCATATCTCCTGACTGCAGCCATCCAAGGGCACTTGCTCATGTCAAATTGATTTGCTCCTGTGGGAAGTTTTGAAGTTACAGTGAGTTTAAGTCTTGCTTAAATACAGGACTATAAATTCAGCTGTTTCTGTACCTATTACAGCATAACTGCACTGATGGAATCCTGAGCACTAAAAACGTGCTTCTAAAAACACTGACCTTGGGAGGAGTGGGATAAAAGACAAGTGCTGGAGTGTTCCTTGGCCTTGGCAATTTGGGTTTTATGTATATCAACAGCCACAGTGAGCTTTTATTGCTGCTCTTGCACAGCCTCAGAGCAGCTCTGTCACCTGTGGGCAGGCTAATTCCATGAATATCTTTGGCATTACACTGGATTTATACCTCCAAAGCAGAGTTTGGGTTTCTGTGAGTGACAGCAGCAGCAGGAGCCCACAGTTCAATGTGTCACTCTGTGAGCTCTTAAAACACAACCAAAACTATCAATCTGAAGAGCTTCTGGAAAACAAATGTTCACTTTAAACACCAAGCACAAACTGTCCCTTCCTCTTTCTCCAGTGAATTGGCTTTTGAATGAGCCACGGGCTGCTGCAGAGATTAGAAAGGGCTGGAGGACTCAGAGCAGGTGGCAGGAGCAGTGCAAGCCCAGCTGGCAGCAGCAGCATCCAGCCCCAGCTGGGGGATCCGGGGGCTGCAGCAGGAGCTGGGCCACCCACGCCTGGGGCTCCTCTGTGCCCCAGAGACACCAGGAGAGCCAGGGCAGAGCAGGCAGGAACAGCTGAGCTGGTTTGGTGCCAGCTCCTCACTGGTGGGGAGATCCTGCTGACCCTGCTTGGCCAAGCACAGGTCCTGTGCAAGAGCAAGTCCTGGTGTTTGTTTTTGTAGGGATAATAGCACTTACCTACCACGTGTGAAGGGCTAGAAAGTACACTTGCCTACATTTCTTTGTGTGAAAATTGTGACATGCAATCTTCACTTCTGAGGACTGGAAATAGGATTTGTTCTGCGAGGATTCTTACGAAGTACAGTCATGCATTGATGTAATTTCCACATGTCTTCATAGACTTTTAAGCTTTTCTTGTCTTAGACTACTGTTATAGTTAGAGTTTGACCTTCAGTCCAGCAAAACTTCCTCTGGAAAATAGTCAGCAGTGCTCAGAACTGGGAGCATCATCATCATCCTCAGCCCCGGCACTGCCCTCCCTGGGCTCCACCTGGGCTGAATCCCAGCGGGACAAAACCCAGGCTGGGCTGGGCTGGGCTGGACTGGGCTGAATCCCAGCGGGATAAAACCCGGACTCTGGCTCCCAGCAGGGCAGAATCTGCCTTTGCCCTGGGGCAGGGTTCTGCCTCCGAGCCCCATCGGGCCAGGCTGGGCCTCGTGGGGAGCTGGGAGAGACCGAGGGAGAATTTCCACACCTGTGCCTGCAGCTCCTGCTGCTCACCTGAGCTCCTGGTGAGAGAGCGAGGGAGAATTTCCACACCTGTCCCTGCAGCTCCTGCTCACCTGAGCTCCCAGAGCAGTGTTTACCTGCGCTGAGGGAGCCCCATCCTGTGCCCTTCACATTCCAAATGCAGCATCAACTGACTACTTACATTGTGAAATTTCAGCTCTTTCCATTTACAGTTTACAATTTCTTCATAGAGAGGTTTTTTTGTCCTTATATTTTATTCAGGCTTTTCTTGACAGTTTGAGGTAAATGCTGTCTTTGCTCATGCATCATTTACAGCTGTTCTTTAGCTTTGGGCACAGTTCACACTGTGTGATGTGTGACACTATTCCTCCTTTTTCACTGACTGGCTGCTCTCATGTTGATGAGTTTTATTTGTTTTACCTGAGACAAAAATCCTCTGCCCTCAGCATGTGTTATCACCCTGATCATTAGTTTTTGTTTACAGATAGGAGCTTGCTTTTACTATGTAAATAATGTTCTGCTCTGATGGCTGAGCCAAAACAAAATTCACAAGAGTGTTTATAAATATTTATTCCTACGTCTTCCCAGGTCTTGTGTATCCTATGCTCTGAAACACTCCTGGAACACCCTGCTGCATCTTGGATAACTTAATGTCAGATATCCTGGATAATCCTCATAGTTGACATGGTAGCAGTAAAGAAAAGGTATTTTACCTTTTATCTCACAGGTTGCTTTTTCACACTTGTCTGATGCAGATACTGGTTTCTTAGGAAGCCTTTAACACTGCTGGGCTGATAAAAAGTGCTGTTCTTTCACAAAGTGACTGGGCAGAATGAGATTAAAATTGGAAGAGTGTGTGAGACAAGACTGAGATGTGATTGTTGGAGTTTTTCTGACGACTTTGTGCTCCCTGGAGCACCCTTGCTGTGTCAGGCCAGCACTGACACATTCCATAATCACAGTGACTTGGCTGAGGCTTCCCCTGGCCAGTGACCAAGTCTTTGCTGATGCAGACATCCTGATGGCACTTATGAGGAGATTAAAGGAAGAGATTTCTCTGATGATTTTCCTAAGACTGATTAAAACAAATTAGTTTTTCATTATTTTTTATATGATTTAGTGAAGATTAGAGGGAATAATCCAGATTTTTGGAGGATTTAGAAATGAACCATTTTGCTTGCAGCATTTCAGGAGATTAGAAATTTCAATCTCTGAAGATGTTCACAGCTTTGTTAAGATGCATTCAGAGTTCCCAGCTTTAGTTATTATAAAGATACTGACAAGTGATACTTTACTTTTAATTTTCTTCTCACCTTGTGGTGGAGAAGCACAATCAGATTTTCCAAGATAATAATAATTAAGTTTTTTTCCTGTATCAGCCTTAAAATAAGATGCACCTGAAGTTCTTTTGTTTGAGCTGAGATACACAGCAAGCTTAGAACACAGTGAAGAGGGAATACAGATCCAGGCTAATGTGACATTTCTGTACTGGTGGAAGGGCTCAGGAGCAGCCGTCAGTCACTGCTGGTTTTCCTTCCCTCTGAGCTCAAACTCACAAGATTTAGGAGCTCTGAAATTTCAAAAGTTCTGAAGAGGTTTTTTTCTGAAGTTCTAAGGTTTACCTGGCTGGACCACTTGCTAAATTTAAAGGGTTTGGGTGTCAGGGGATTGAATAAAGAAGCACCTGAGGAGGTGACACCCCTGGTTTTGCTAGAAGAAAGTTAATAAATGTGTTTATTACAACTCAGCTTTCCCCCAGGAAGTGCCAGTCACAGCCTCTGCCTCTGGTTAGGCTCTGACCTGCTCTGGGCCATGGCAAACTGATGAACACCCTGCTGAGAACCCACAGCTTCCCTGGCACAATCAGACAGTCTTTGGGAATAACTTACAAATCCAGTGCTAAAAGGAGCTCCTGGCACAGCCCCCTTTAAACATTAACAGCCTTCCCAAGGAGGATGGAGGGTGGGAGCAGAGGGAGCTTTTGGAAAGAGTCACATCCATGCTTTGTTTTGAAGCTCTGCTCCTTGCCTCTTTCCCCAAGAGCCTTTCCCCACTGTGACCCTCCTGGAACTGGGAAGGCACTGGCTGCTCCCAGGGGATGAGCTGAGCCCCCAGACACTGAGCATGGGGAGTGGGCAGAGACACCTCGGGGTCCCTGGGGGCTGAGTGCCCACAAACACTGAAAATAGCATTTCTAAGGCAAAAACATTGGCTGGTTTCACTGTGCTGGCCTATTCAGTGTGACATGACTGAAAGCGGTCTGAGTCTCCCTGCCTGTGTTCCTGCCATGCTCTGTGCTGCTCCCAGATGTTCTCACCTGGGCTCTTTGCTGGCTTGCAGTGGAAAGGAGCAGGACAAGAATGTTTGAAATGTTACAGCAGTTTCTAACGCAGCACATACTTCCACCATTTGTTTCCAGGTGGTATTTAAGATGATGCAATTTTACATGCTAGAATTATTCTCTGCCAAAACAAAGAGTAACAGTTCTGGGGTTTGTATTTTCCGAAGAAGAGTGCTCTGTGGTTACCTACCAAGGTATATTCAGTGAGCATTTCAGTTTTCTAGAGCTGCAGCCATTTATAGCACAGGTCCTGCCTGCTTCCCATTAGAGCTTGAATTCATAAATTATTCACATGCTTTTGGAAAAAAAAAGTCTTATAAATTCTTTCCTCCCCTTAACTGTTCCAGAATAATGGGCTTCATGAGGTTCTGTATCAGTCAGCTGCTGTCCTTACCAGGAATTTTTATTTTGTTTATTCCACTTCCCGTGTGAGCTGCAGAAATGAAATCTCATAACTCAAAGTGAGCTGAGCACAGTGAGGGAACAGTGACATGGCATTGTCTGAATGTAAATGGAAGAGATTGGAAATTGTCTGAGAACAATGCCTGGGATGAAGGGGATGCTGTGGAACATGGAGCACTGCCACAGGAATAGAGCTGCCAGCTATGGGACATCCTTGGGTGGTGACATTCCAGTCACTTCCAGAAGCAGGGACACAAAGGGCCCCAGGCCCCTTAAGGCTTCACAGCACATCTGGGGTAAGGCCCATTAGAGGCAGGGCTTCAAAGCATGTCCTGCCTGGGAGCTTGATCTCCCAATAAAACTCTAATACATGGTTAAGCAGGAGGGGTGTGTTGGATCTGCAGCAACCCTGACGAGGGAAGAGATGAGAATCTTGACTCCATGTCTCAGAAGGCTGATTTATTATTTTATGATATATATTATATTAAAAGAAAA
>JAWWEY010000013.1:816815-827311 GCA_035582745.1 Loriotus luctuosus | reverse complement strand
AACTGCAGTGCCAGCAGGCTCACCCTGCTCCTGCTCACAGTGCCACACCAACTGCAGTGCCAGCAGGCTCACCCTGCTCCTGCCCACCCTGCGGCTCAGTCAAAGCCCAGACTCGAGGTCTCCCCTCTTTGGCCTTTCCTGCTGCCTTTCACCAGCCCTGAAACGACTCTGGTGGGACTTGGCTGTGGAACAGCAGGAGTTTGGAGAAGGAAGGGGTGGGTGCAAGCCCACCTATCCCATTATTCCTGATGGCACACACACACAGAGTGCTGCTGTGGCCGTGGGCACCACGGGCTCTGGCAGTGTCATGCCCCCAGCTGTCCCCAGGCTTGTTGGTGCTGGCAGACAGGGCCAGGGCTGGCTCCTGTGTGGGATTCCCAATTTCATGCCAGCACTCACGCAGTGCTGTGCCCTGCCGTGGGTGAGTGGGGCTGAGCTCTGCCTCAGGCAAAGCAGGGCCATCCCCGGGGCTGCTCCAGCCTATCCAAAAGCAGAACTTGGCAGGCACTTTTATGAACTGACAGAGGAGGGTAGAGGCCCATAAAGTGGTGCTGACATGTGCAGTGTGCTTCAGCAGGAGGGAGACATTCTGTTCCCAAGCCTTTGAGACATTGTGGAGAAGGAAAACACACAACTGACTTCTCAGCTTCCAGCCACATGCACCGGTTATGGCAGTGCTGGGACATAAATGCCAGGTCTGAAATGAGAGCAGGAACAATCCTGGAATTGTACCTGCACAGGCTGATGCTGTCACTGTGTTTGATCTGACAGGGAAGAGCTCCATGCTAAATAAAACTCTCTCAAGGCTCCAAGAAGCTGTCTCTGGAAGAGCCAGTGCAGCTGGAGAGCCCTCCCAGGCTGGGTGGGATGGCTCCAGTCTCACTGCTGGGCCACCAAGAGCTGCTGCTGTCAGGAGCAGGGTCCAGCTGAGGGCAGAGCTGCTCCCTCCAGCCCTGGGCTGGGCTCTGGGGTAGCACTGAGCACCTTGGCAGTGCAAACCTATTGCCCATGCTAGCTGGAGGGAGGAAAACTCTTCCCACTTCCACAGTTCATTGTTTAGCTGCCATCTGGTTGTTTTCCATCAGGAATAACATTTTTCCCCTGTAAAGAACCACAGTGTCTTTGTTATTTGTTTCTGATTAATTGAGTGAGAAATAAGACCTGTAGGATTCCTGCTTCTTTTCCTTTCTTCTGGTATTTGGTATTTGTATGAGAATGGCCAGTTGCCAGCTTGGCTGGTTGTACAAGATGAGGAACAGTTTGCATGCTGGGTGTGTGCATGTTACATGTGGGGTTGGTATTAATCCTGAATTTGCTGTACATGGAAAGCTCATTGGTGTGGCTGCTAAAATCTGCAATGCACTGAGCAGTCACTTACCCACCTTGGGCTGGCAGCATGCCTGCATGGGTCAAGTCAGAAATGGAGGAATTCCATCAGGATTCAGGGAGAGAGTTGTTTATATTGTGGAGGGATTGATTTGGGAAAACTGCAAGGCAATTTCTAAATTTGCTCTCTGATTGGAAAATCGAAATTCTTCCCGGAGTCCCACGGGTGGTGCCAGGTTGTGCTGCTCTGTCTCCCCACTGCCAGTGGGATCTCCAGTGGCTCCAGGAGGCTTTTCATAGCTGGGCACTGCTGATCTCACCACGTTTGGCTGAGGTGAATGTTCCCCTTCCCTCCCGTGCTCTCTGACTCCAAACACTTTGCTAATTCTCCTTGGCTCCCCCAGTTCTCCTTCAGCCCCTCCAGTGCTGCTTTCCTGCTGCTTCGCTCTCCCTTTCTCCCCATTCCCATGTCCTGAGCAAGCCCATCCCTGCTGCTGTTCCTGTTTATACAAGCTGCTTCACGTGAAGGAAATTAAGAGGTTGTTTAGCCAAACTGTCTCACTGCACGTTTTAATTCTCTAGATTTATGATAGAGCAGCTGTGGCTGAATCCCCTTTGAAAAGCTTTTGGGACGTTTTCCTATAAGTGTGAAATGATATAAAACCTTGGAAGGGGTGAAAGATTTTTATCTAAAGCAATAACAGTGAAATCTGTTTATGTTCAGGCTGTTTGTAATACAAGACTGATGCATTCTTTCACCAGGGAACTTGCACCTATGGATGGTTTTAAGCCCAGTTGCCATATGGATTGGTGTCTCCCTAAAAAGTACCCACAGTTCTGTTGCTCACCAGAAATTAATATTTCTGAATATTTTAGAATTGAAGGGGAAATGGGGCACCACGTGCAGCTTAGCCAACATGCCAAGCAGGTCTGAGTGGGAGTGAGCACAGATTGCTCACATGAACAAAAGCAATCACAGCCTGATCAATTCAGTGCTGAATCCTGCCCTCAAAGGACAAGCAAAGGAAGGAAATTCCCTGTGGAAGGATGCCAGGAGTGACAGTGCAGGCAGGTTTGCTGCTCAGGAGAGTTTGGGTTTGTGCAGTCTGCCCCTGCCAGGGGTGCAGCCTGGTGGCATCCCAAGTGACTCAGGTTACCAGCCCAGAGCCCTGACAGACCATGGCTTTGTTGGCTTCCTGCACCAGCCACAAAGTGCATGGCACGCTGTCCTCCTAGGTGACAGCAGACACTTTATCACTGAGGGGGATCTCAGTGCAGGATCTCAGCCTGAGTTTTCCTGCCAGGCTGTTCTCTGCTCTCACAGTGAGGCTGAGACCAGGGGTTGGAATGGTGCCACTGATCCTTATCCTCACCGTGCAGGGATTCTCTGTGCAAGCTGAGTAAAAAATGTACTTTTCCTTTCCTCTTTCTTTGCACCCTACAGTGGAATTAGGAAAAGAAAAGGACTGTGTACAAATTAAGTGTAAAGATAGTGTGAAGATGAAACAAATTTCCACGGCTTCTTCAATGTGATTTTACAGAAAATGCAGGAATATTTTCCCAGTGGATTTGCATCTGATGTATTTCTTCTTTCTACATGAGGAAATGTTAAAAAAAACCCAGAAGCTTTAAATAATAAAAGAGGAAGACATTCCTAGTGGGGCTGAGCAGAGCAGCCCCAATTTAACTAATGTAACTGTACATTCACTCTGGACCTTTGTCAACACACATTAAAAATACCTCATCAGTTTAACCCATTTCCTTCTCTAGGAGAACCCTGGGAGATCATTGCTGCAGAGGGAATGAGGAGCCACAGCCAGGCTGGGAAAGGAGGCTGTGAATGTTTAATTTCCCTGTTGCATAATGGCCTGTGTGGCTCGGGCTGTCTCAGCACACCTCTGAGCAGGCAGGGGCACCCTGGCAGTGACATGGGGGCCCTCTGCTTTTGCCAGGAGAATTAATCCTGATTTGCATAAAACTTCCAACTTCCACCACATAGAATCGTGGCTGATGAAGTCGATGCATTTGATGTACCCCTGAACAAAGAAAATATTAAAATCAAGTGTAATTTTTATCCTGTGGTAAGAGACTGTATTTACACTAGTTTCTATCACTGCAGTGGGACATTTTAAGAGAATAACTTGGTTTAATGGGCCTTAGTTATCTCATATATTCATAACTATGAAGAATGGATTTTGATGAAGTAGTATTTTCCTTTTTATAAATCAGGCATTGTAGCAGTGGTCATGTAATGCCTCACTGTTCCATCTGCTTTTCAATAATCAAATTCTTAATTTAGATTTGTTTGCATTGGGTTAAAATGAAGTTTGATTCCTTTAGTGCCTTTATTTTACACTTGGCATGGTCCAGTAACATGACTGGATTTGCTTGATTTGTGATTAATTTTGGAAGGTCAGATGTAAAGCAGTGCAGGCAGAAATCCCAGGAGGGGTGAGGCTGGAGCACCAGCAAGAGGGGTGGGCTTGTGGAAGCCCCCGAAGCAGCAGCTGATGGAAGGGCTGTGATTACGCTGAGGCGCTGCTATTGTGCCATGACTGACAGCCCCAGCCTGCTCAAGGCACGTGGGAAGGGTTTATGCACAAACTGTGCCCCAGGTGAAGGAGAAACCTGATCCCTGTGCCAGGAGCTCGCCCAGGTCTCAGGGTGTTCTGCATGGGCTCAGTCAGTGTGTGCCAGCGTGGCCAGGGGCTGTGCCAGGGATGGGGGCACTGCCAGGGATGGGGGCTGTGCCAGGGATGGGGGCACTGCCAGGACACCCTCAGAAACCCCAGCAGCCTTTGCCTGGCAGAAGGAAAGCCCTGGGCATGGTAAACAGAGGAAATGACTCGGGATGCCTGGAATAGCTCTGTGTGGGGAGGCTCAGCTCCCACGAGGAGCCAGCTGAGCCTGTGGCTCAGGTCTCCTCCCAGGATGTGTAAACTGCCCCACACTAAACCCAGGGATCCTTGGGATGGAGGCTCTTGATGAGGAGTGCTAAGGGAGAAGTTTGCTTGGTTCCTGTCCTGTGAATCTGCATTTGTATTTCCTTCTCCTTGTCCTGTGAATCTGCATTTGTATTTCCTTCTCCTTGTCCTGTGAATCCGTAATTGATCCAGGTTCCTGTGCTGGACTTTGGGACACGTGGGTGTCCCTGAGCTGGCAGAGGTGCTAGGGACAGCAGGATTGGGCTGGAAGTTGTGTGGCCTCTCTGCACTCTTTGTTGGGGTTTTTCTCCGTTTTCTGGAGGGAGATTGGGATAGAACCACCAAGCCAGTCCTGTACACAGCAGGGAATCCTGTTTCCCCAGCTGGGAAGGTGAGGTGTGTTCCTTGTGAGTGCTCCCCAGCCAGTTTCCCAGTCAGAAGTGACACTGGTGGCTGCCCCTCCCTGGTGTGCCAGCCCTGCCAGCCCTGGTGGGCCCAGCAGCCAGCACAGGGCTCAGGGGCAGAGCTGCCCTGCCAAGCCCCAGGATGGATGGACTGCTGCCTGCACCCTCCTGCAGCACAGGCTCTGCTCCAGCCCTGCCCTGGAAGGGTTCCAGAGCCACTGCAGGGTTCTGTGCAGGTTCTCCTGCTCTGCCATGGCTTCCAGCTGCACATCTGCTTAGGGAGGGGCTGCACTCTCACTGAAAATAATTATCAAAGGCTGGGGAGAGTTTTAATTTCAGGCCATTTCTTTTAACAGAATTAGAAGCAGTGTGGTTTCTGTGAATTTCAGGGAAAGTTATGGTACAGTTCTGGGATTGACTCCTGAATTTGATGGACTGTCACACAAGGATCAAATCAAGCTGAAAGAAATTGAAGTTGTAGCTGTCATGTGGAGTATGACAGCTGTAACTGCAGAGAGGGATGATCCAAATGCCTTGCCTTCAAACCCCTTCATTTTCCTGCTCACTTTAATCTGTTTGGACAATCTCAGGTCATCTGTTCTGTTACCTGCCACATTTACCTGCCATGGAGAATCTAGAGCCAATTTTACGGGGGGAGCAGCATTCCCAAAATATCTTAGTGCTGTTCCAGTGTATGTGGAAGAATTCCTGGGGAAAAAAAGATCTTTTGTTCTCTTGGCAGTTCTTTATGAAAAGTTCTTTATGAAAAGTTTGAGCTTGCTCACTTACAGGGTTTAAATGATATCTGTTTATGCAGCATTTGTATCAGAAAGGATTTATACACAGAATGTCCCCAGGTGGGAAGGACACAAATGCCTTTTTGTGCTGGGGTCTATTGTTTCCTTTGAATGCTTTATCCCTGGATCCCTGATATTGCAGGTCTGTGGGCAGTGTGGTGCCAGGCTCAGTGTGGATCTGACACCCCTGATGGGGGATCAGGACTGCAGGGATGCAGCCTCTGGGAACTTGAGCATTGAGATGTCTTGGAAGGACCTTGGGACACTTTGCTTTCTTCCAGCATCATCCTGTTCTTGTGAAGGGGGTGGCTGAAGGGGCAGGAGGATGAAAAAGCCAGGAGAACTTTTGCAGGCACGGTGTTCATGTATTTAGTGGCAGACAAGATTGTCACAGAATGTTCAAAGGCACATTTCTGCCTGATTTTCCTGTTATTAGTGAAGCTAAAATAATTTCTGGTTTCATTTCTAATAATGGTTAGAAGGAATGGACTGGATTCCTGTTATTGGGGTATTTTTATACCTCCCCAAAACGGAGCTCTGAGTGGGTGCAAATTACCTCTGTAATTCACAGGTGTAAGTATCTGCATCCCATTATCAGAAACATTTAAAAGAGGAGTTGGTGGAGAAGCACTTGCCTAAGCAGGGCTTGCTGCAAAATAATTATTCCCAAACTTCTACTTTTTCTTTTCCTTCTCACTCCTTCTAGCAAACAGTGGGGAGAAGCTGATGCTAAAGATTGCAGAGCTTTTTCTTCCTTGCAGCCAGGAAGGAATTAATGCCTGCAAGTTCTGGTGGCCAGGGATGACAAAGAGACAGAACCACAGATCTTCATTAATGCAGTGGTTGCCTATGTGAGCTTGTAGTGTCCCAGCTGGTGTGTCCTTGCAGTTACAGAGAAAGGGGCAAACAGAGTCAGTTCTGTTCTGTGAAACACGACCAGAACCTGAGCACACTGTTCCAGATGAGCTGTGTTACAGACAGGCCTGAAAGACTGAGTTCTAGAAATATCAGGAAGGTGAGAAAACCTACTCCAGTGAGTCAGTCCTGTGAGCTTCCACTGCAAACTGACCCCTTTTTCACTCTGGGATTACTCTGCATCTTAAGTGTCCAGTGAGCCAGGTCCTGAGGTTTTGATTCAGCCTTTGTTCATGTCTGATTCAGTCAGACTCCCACGGAATTCTGTGAGAAAAATGAGTGAAAATCTGTCCTCAAAACTCCTGCAGTGTGCATGCACCACAGATAGAGATCTGTTCTGTCTGAGCCAAGCTGCACAAGTCCCTGTGGCTCCTGAGACACTCTAGAGCAGTGGGAAGGCATTGCAGGGAATATTGACCATGTGGTTTACATTACTTTTATTCCTCACTCACCAGGGCTTGAAGCTCAGAAGACAGACAGGTAGGATCTGGCTTTGGAGGGGTCAAAAAGAGAACTCAGCCTTCCCTGCTGGCTGGTGCAGCAAAGAGGTAAGAGAGGGATTATGATTCTGTCCCCTGGCCTTTGGGGCCTCCTGTCCCCTCCCTTTGGGGCTGTGGGAATGACTGCAGGGAGCTGGATGACACTGTCCAGCCAGAGCATTTATGTCTGAATTGATTTCCACGTGGAAATTTGCCAGAATTCCTTTTCTCCAAGACGTCCCTTCTGGGAAAACTCCCTCCAGTGTCTGAGCAGGCTGCCCTGCCCTTCTGCAGCCTCCATCCTGCAGCCCCTCCTGCTGAGACAGCAGTAGGAAAGGGCTTTGGGACGTGGTTTCCTTCTGAAGTGTCACTGTGCTGAGTTTTATCCTTTGCCCTTTCTGGGGCACTGTGATGTTGGGTGGCACTGGCCATGCCCTGAGTGAGAGGGAGTTCAATGAGCTGGAATGAGGGGTGTGCAGCTCCTCTCCCCCACGCCCTGCCTGTGCTCTTTAGTTCTGCCTGCAGGGTCTATGCTCAGCAGCATTTCTGAGTCTCCTGTGCTGCTTTCAGCTCCAGCTGCTCCCATCTGCACAGGGGGATGCAATTCTGTGTGTGCTGCTTCTCCTGAAACAGCACATTTTAGTGTAAATAAATCCCCACGTGAGAAACACACCAGAGAGAAGGACTTGGAGCAAGTACAAGTAGGGAGGTCTGAAGTGTTCCCAAAAATTCCTGAAAGCTCCCAGGGATTGCCTTTTTTGCTGAAAACTGGGAAATACTTGAAGAGAACAGGGACAACTCCACAGACCCCCTGGAAGTGCCCATGAACCACTGAGGCTCTGCAAAGAATCCAGAGAACTTCCCTGGGTGGTGACTGCTGCAAATGAGGAGGGATTATCTATTGCCTCAGAGTTTGGGGGAACTTGAATTACTTAGCACGGAATGCACAGTTTAAAAGAGAATTTCTAGGAGATGCTTTCAATCTATACATTAACCTTGCTCCAAGTCATATTTTTGACATTTAAGTTAGACTTAATTTAATAACACAGCTTAGGATATAATTTAAGATCAAAGATGCAGAGTCATTGAATCTTTTATCATCCTTTTCAATCTCTTCAAGCCCTTGTCAGTGCTGTAGCATTCTTTTAGGACTGGGTAGAAGCACATACAGAAATTTACAATGTTTTATTAGAAATTATTGCTTGTTGCTGTAATGAAATGTAAAAAAGGTAACATAAGGGCCTAAAAGTAGGTGAGAGACTGTAATATTCCCTGTTAGAAATAACAAACACACTGAGTCACTGCGGGCTATGTGAGATCATCATGTGGAGATTAGACAAGAAAAATGCTGACTGAATTCCAGTGGCAGGTGCTCCAGCTCTCCAGAGGGCAGAGGCATTTTTAAAAGAGGGTTTTTTCTTCCTTAGGAAGGCCTGTGTCTGTGTTTCTGCTCCTGCTGAGTCCTTTCCATGCAGTATTACACTACGATGTGCTTGGAACAAACAAAAAGTCCACAGGAAATGTGGATTTTAAAGAAGTCTCTTCTACTATCCAGGCTTATTTCAGTTCTTGTTCACACTTGATTTTGGCCATGGGGAGGGAAGGGAGATGCTTCAGGACATTGTTCTCCTGAAACAAAGGGGAGTGCATTGACAACAAACACTTTTTGTATGGCTAAACTCCCCCAGCTGCCCCAGGCCCTGCATACACAGGCACCTCTGACTCGGCTGGGAGGGTTTGCTAAGAATCAGCTTCACAAATTGGTTTTGTTTGGCTCTTGCTGTGGGAGATCAGTAGGAATGCCACAGTGGAACAAAAGGAAACCCTCCTGCAGCCAAACTTTGCTCTGCCAGCCCCACAAACCCACTCAGGCCAGTTCATGAGCAGCAGCAGGACTGAGAGAAAATGGTTTAACTGCAGAGGTCCCTGAAGTGCTGACCTGTGGGCAGGGCTGGGGGCACAGAGAGGGTTCACTGGTGAAAGCAGGGGCCAGTGCTGCATTGCAGAAGTGCAGTTCAGAGCACACCTGGGTGAGCAGGTTCCAGCAGTGCCACCCCATCCATCCCAGGCACAGGCAAAGCAAAGCACCACGAGACACATTCCTGCACAGACCTGCAATCCATGTAAATGTGTCACACAGGTGTGCCACAGTGCCACCCCTGATACACAGGGGTGGGGAGGAGCTCAGCCCTTCCTCCTGGGTCTCAGGGCTGAGCTGGAACCTCAGGCAATGATCTCCTTATCTGGGGATGCAGAAAACAGGCTGAGAGTCACAGTTTTACTGATAAAGTGACTGAAAGGGAAGGCACAGGCACTGTATCTTCCAGTTAGTCATCCTTCCTATAAGAACATGAAAAACAACTTTGATTAGGTTCTTCAGCATCTCTGTGCAGTCCTTATTTTTCTCATTCCATTCTTAGGGATTTCCCCTTTACCTATAATGAGGCTCTGAGGAATTAGATCGTTTGTTCACCATCTAGCAATCTTGTATAAGTTTGATTTTTGTTACTTTGAATATTCAGGTCCAGCAGACTTGGGGTAAATTCAGGTCCTCCCTGAATGCCATCAGGAATCAGGGAAGGTACCGAGTGTTCAGGATTGTGCAAACCCCTCGTGGTGGTGTTAAACACCTCGGGGTGACCCATGGGAGAACAGCTGGATCCAGGTCCAGGAAGAGATGTTCAAATTCTTCCTTTTGGCACTCAGTCACGTCTGGAGCTCACAGAAGTGTCTGACAGGACGCAGAAGGTGCCCTCTGGAGCAGCTGCAGTGCAGCAGCAGCAGCAGCAGCAGGGAGTGGGAAGAGTTAGGCAGGTGTCACCGTGATGTCGGGCAGTAAATAAGTGTCTGGTTTCTTTAGGTTTTGCCGCTGTGGTGTCCCCTGGCAGCGGGCACAGCTCTGCCCTGCGACCCCAGGGTACCCCCGCTCACTGCCGGGCTGCCCTGAGCAGGAACGCCCGGAGGGATGGAAAGCCCCGGGTTTCACCTGCCCAGAGCCTCCTCCGGGCCGGTCAGAGGCACCGGGCTGTCCGGGCTCGGCTCACCCTGCCCGCACCTGCGGGCTGTGCCGGGCTGTGGCGGGTCCCTGCTGCCTGCGGGGTGCAGGTGCGCTGGGAACGCGATGGAAACGCGATGGAAATGCGGGGCTGCAGCTCCCTCTGCTGCAGGAACATCCCCGGCTCTCCCTGCGCTGCGCTGCGAGCAGCGGGGGCTGCCCGGGCCGGGTCCCTCAGGGCGCAGATGCGGTGCAGATGCGGGGCAGATGCGGGGCAGATGCAGTGGAAACTGCAGCTCCCTCTGCTGCAGGAACACCCCAGGGCCGGGTCCCTCAGGGTGCAGATGCGGTACAGATGCGGTGCAGGTGCGGTACAGGTGTGGTGCAGGTGCGGTGCAGGTGCGGTGCAGGTGCGGGGCAGGTGCGGTGCGGGTGCGGTGCAGATGCGGTGCAGATGCGGGACAGGTGCGGGGCAGGTGCGGGGCAGGTGCGGTACAGATGCGGTACAGGTGCGGTACGGATGCGGTACAGATGCGGTACAGATGCGGTGCAGGTGCAGTACAGATGTGGTGCAGGTGCGGTACGGATGCGGTGCGGATGCGGTACAGATGCGGTACAGATGCGGTGCAGCTGCGGTACCGATGGGGTACAGATGC
>JAWWEY010000013.1:777002-810652 GCA_035582745.1 Loriotus luctuosus | reverse complement strand
GGCCTGCTCTGAGCTGTGGCTGGCAGCTCCCAGCAGGGCCCTGCACCCAGGCCCTGTGCAATAAACCCCAAATCCCAGCAGGGCCCTGCACCCAGACCCTGTGCAATGAACCCCAAGTTCCTGACCTGGCCTCACAGATCCCTCATCTCTGTCTGTCCCAGCCGTGCTACCCCCGATGCTCTGAGAGAGCAGCACAGAGCTGTGTGCTGCCAGAGCTGCTCCCTGCCTGAGCCTGGGCAGGGCAGAGCTCTCAGGTCCCTCCTGCTCCCCAGCTGATGCTCCCAGGAGGGGCTGGGTGTCCCCAGGGAGAGGGGACTGGCTGTCCCGGGGATGGGGACACTGCTTTGCCAGCTGTGACACTGCTGGGCTCCACTCCCCTGTGAACACAGAGCCCGCTTTGTCACCAGCCCCAGGGAATAAGAGAAACGCACGAATTGAAAAGATTCAGAGTTTGAAAACACTCTGCCTTCTTCTCAAGCAAGATTTCTTTTCTGTTTCTCTGAAACCTTCATCTCTGGGGCAGTGAGCCATGGTTTCCATCTAGGCTGGTGAAGGAAGGTGTTTGTGGCAGGGCTTTCCATGGGGACACACTCTGTCCAGCCTGGGCTGGCACGCAGCCTGGCTCCTGCAGTCTGTCACAATCTGAGTCTCAGAAACCACAGACCAGAGAGGCTGGAACTGTCCCTGCTGCTGAAAGGCTGTTTGCTAAGTGTGATTTTATCATCTTTGGGACGTTTCCCCTCACAATATCATTAAAATATTCATGAGTTCTTTCTCTTGACTGGAATCATTAACAAATAGTTGATGTCAGTGGCATAGCTCTGCACTTCCTTTCTGGATGGATCTTTCAGTATTCCACATGTTCCCACTCTGAAACCTCCTAATCAGAGTGCAGAGCTCTGTCTTGTATATATTATATATAATTATATATAAAATTATATATATATTATATATATTCCACATGTTCCCAATCTGAAACGTCCTAATCAGAGTGCAGAGCTCTGTCTTGTATGTATTATATATAATTTTATATATATAAAATAATATATACATAATTATATATTCTATATAATGTTCCACATGTTCCCAGTCTGACACCTCCTAATCAGGGCGCAGAGCTCTGTCTTGTCGGGTGTTCCTCCCCTGAGCATCCCTTCCTCAGACACACGTGGGGCTCTGCCCCTGCCAGGGCACTTCCCAAGGCACAGGTTCCCAGGAATTACAGCTGGTGGCAGCCCTGGAGCCTGGACTGAAGGTTCCCCATCAAATGCAGGGTGTAGGTAAGAGCAGTGCTAACCAGCGCTGTTCTTACACAAGTTCCTGGTCCTCCAGAGGCAGAAATTGTTTCTGGAGCTTTCAATCTGTCAGTAAAACTCAATTTGACCACAGCTCCCAGGGCTGGATTTCCCAGTGTGCTCCCTCTGCCTTCCTTGGAGCTGGGTGGGAGAGAAGGTGACGGGGAAGTAAAGATGGAGCAATGAGGGGCTGAGACAACCCACAGCAGAGCTCCTGGGAATGCACTGCAGGCAGGGAAATGTGCAGCTTTACACATGGCTCTTGCAGCCATTCATTTTATCATTATTGGAGAAAGTCCCATGTACACAGCTGATTTTCTGCTGCCTCCAGATGGGGTCACAGCTGGGTCACTCCATGCATATGCCCTCTTCTTTTTGTATTCCCTCCCTTCAGAAAGGGATAACTGTTTGCTCAGCAGTTTGGATTCTGTGTTTAACCCCCCCTGTGCAGTTTCCCACCGTGGTGTGCTGTTACAGAATGCACAGCACTGGCTTTTTCTCCAACATGCCACTGACATTTTGGAGCCTCCACAGCAGGAGTGGCTCCTGAGCAGTGTGGCACGGCTGGGTTTGCTCAGTGCCAGGGGAACCTCACTGGCACTCAGCTGTCCCACTGCTGCTGCAGCGCCACAGCAAACCCAGAGTCACGCTCCTGCTGCTCCGTGAGCTCCACTCCCAGCCTGCAGGGGGGCCAGAGGGGAGGTCCCATCTCAATGATCTTCTCTTTGGGACCTTTCCTGAGCAGGGAGAATTCACAGCAGGATAAGGAATAAATCCACGAGCAGTGAAGGACAGCTCTGTGTCGGGATGTCCCACCACGCAGGGATGGCAGGGAAGGAAAGAACGGGCACTGGGGACCCTGCAGCTCCCTGCCTGCCTGGCACTGCCCTGCCAGGGCACACACGGGGTGCCTCCTCCTGCCTCCAGGCCTCTGCACCATCGCTACCTGTGCCTTTCTGGCAGAGCTGTGTCTTTCCATTCTCCCTGTTTCTTCAGAAAATTTAGGGACACGGGGGGCAGTGATAACTGGAGGAAATCCCACCATATTGTAAGTTATGATAAAAGCTGCCACAGAGAGCAGCAAGGTGCGGTTCAGATCACAGACACACTGTGTGAGAAGACAAACTGAAGTAATAAGTCACCTGCCTCGAAGGGGCAAGGCAATAAAAGTGTGTTTCTTCCCAAGAGCACTGAGGAACATTTCCTTGCAAACACGAACGGGAGCACAGGACGGGCTGCTCGGCCCGCAGCGCCGAGAGCTGCAGGGAGGCAGAGGAAGGAAGCAAGCAGGGGCAGGGACATGGGTGAGGAGGAGGATCTGAGGGACCCTGCACGAGGTTCCTTGCTCTCTGCCGTCGGGGCAGGGTGCCTGTGAAGGCTGAGGGCGCAGCAGAGCAGTTTCTCAGCACCTGATGAGGCTCGGGGTGGGGTCCTGCGAGCAATGAAGGTTTTCAGAGCCCAGGCTGAGCTGAGCGGCCACGGGCAGATGCCAGCGGGCTGCCTCGGTCCCACAGCTCTCTGCCGTCCCTGAAAGGTGTCCGGGAACATCCGTGTGCCCGAGCGGGAGTGGGAATGCCGCAGGGAGGGCAGAGCCCGTCCTGCATCCCGCCCATCCTGCCCCAGGGAGAACGATGTGCGAGCCCCGGAGCCGCTGGGCACTGCCGGCAGTGACATCCCGGGCTGGCATCCCAGGCTGGTATCCCGGGCTGGCACCCTGGGCTGATATCCTGGGCTGGTATCCCGGGCTGATATCCTGGGCTGACACCCTGGGCAGTGACATCCCGGGCTGACATCCTGGGCTGACATCCTGGGCTGACATCCTGGGCTGATACCCTGAGCTGGTATCCTGGGCTGACATCAGCCGGCGGCGCTCGGCGGAGGTGTGGCTTGGCGGGGACTCTGATGCTGCCGCCCAGCCGGGAGGGGCCGGGCTGGCAGCGTCCCTGCTGCCCGCTCCATCCTGCGGGCACGGCTCCATCCTGCGGGCACGGCTCCATCCTGCGGGCACGGCTCACCCCGCTCCATCCTGCGGGCACCGCTCCTCCCGTTCCATCCTGCCGGCTGCTCTCGCTCCATCCTGCGGGCACCGCTCCTCCCGCCGCGGCTCCGGCAGCTCCCGCAGCCTCTCCCGGTGCTGCCCGTGCTCAGCCCGCTCGGCAGTGAGGCCGTGCCTGCCATCCGGCACGGGGAGCGGCATGCGGACACCCGAGCAGCCCCAATTCACCATCTGACAGCACCGGAACGATCTTGAAGAATTCCATCTTTTTTTCAGCACCTTTGTTACTTCATTGTTGCTTGGCTTTTTGAGAGCATGAGTTCTGGTCGTTAGGGGTGCTGCCACCTGAATATTTCTTCATCAGATGCCACAGAAGAGAGTCTAGGAAAACAAAGAAACTTGTGATGTGGAGCTGACAGTTCTGGTTTCGGCTGGTGAAAACTTGCAGAATCAGTGAGAAGGCAAAGGAAAAAATGCCCAGGACAATGTCGGTGACTCCTGGTAATTTGTCACTCAATGGGACGAGCTTGTTGACTGAGCATCACAGCATTATGGACAAACCCAGTGAGCAGAGAACTTGGAATGTCTTTCTGTTCTGCTTGACTTTTGCCATTGCACTCCCAGCCCTTCTGGGCAGCATTTATTCACTAGTTTCCCTGCTGAAACTGCAGACCAAAAGCACGGTTTCGATGATTGTGACCTCTTTGGCAGCAGATGATCTGATCAGCATCGTCCCAGTGATTATTTTCATGCTCATGCAGTGGTCAAGTGAAGTCCTGCCCCAGCCTCTATGCACCACCTCAGCGTTTTTGTATTTATTCCAGGGCATTTCTAGCAACCTGAAAGGGTCTCTTATAGTTTCTTACAACTTCTACGCCCTCCACATGCCCGGGACACTGAGCTGCAGCTCCTCCAAGCGCCGTGTGAGCGTGGCATGGGCCATCCTCACCATCTGGACCGCCAGCCTGCTGCTGTGCATTTTGCCTCTCTGTGGCTGGGGCAGGTACATCCGCACGTCCTGGGGCTGCTTCGCCGACTGTGCCAGCTCCTACACGCTGTTTGTGCTGGCTGTGTACTCGCTGTGCTTCTCCCTGCTGGCAGCGCTGGCCGCTCCGCTCTCGCTGCAGCTGCTGTGCTCAGGTGAGCCGCAGGCGCTGCACACCGAGCCCCTGCAGGGCTCCGCGGGCTGCAGCTGCCCCGGGACCCCGCGGGGCTGCGGGGCCGCTCCGCTGCCGCTGCTGGAGCCCGGGGACAGCGCCCGGGAGCCCTGCCCAGCCTCGGAGGCGGCGTTTGGGAAGGGTGTGCCTGAGAGCAGCGCGCAGAGCAGGAGCTCCACGGTGCGCTTGGCCCAGAAACGATTCTCGCTGATCCTGGCACTGACCAAAGTCCTGCTCTGGCTGCCAATGATGGTAAATTCTCAGACGGCTTCACTTTCCAATGCTCACTTACATTTCAGTGGGACGTCACCTGTGGGCCATGGATTGAAACAGATGGACTCGTAGGGTAGTTGAGCCAGCAGAAGTCCTCTCCAGCAGGTCTGTGTCACTGCATGAGTTTCACTGGTGCCAGAGGGTTTGGCAGAGCCTGGTTCATGGCTCTGACACTCTCCCATCACATCAGTCATGTCATGTGAACATCAGGGGCAGTAAGGTTCCCCTTGGTACTGCCAGCTCTGGGACAGGGCTTGCTCAGCATTCTGGGGCTGGGAATTGAGCTAAGAGCCCCTCTGTCCTGTCCTCTCAGACACATCTTTTGGGTTAAAAATAGGAGTTTGGCAGGAAAATGCAGTTTGGTGGCACCTTTGCAAACCCTGTAGTGCTGGGGTGGGAGGGAGTGCTGCTGTGGGCATGTGTGTGTGTTTGGGGACAGGAACCTGGGAAAGGGATCTGCTGGGAATGGGGAACCTGGGCAAAGGGATCTGCTGGGAATGGGGAACATGGGCAAAGGGATCTGCTGGGAATGGGGAACATGGGAAAGGGATCTGCTGGGAATGGGGAACATGGGCAAAGGGATCTGCTGGGAATGGGCAACATGGGGAAAGGGGTCTGCTGGGAATGGGGAACATGGGGAAAGGGGTCTGCTGGGACCAGGGAACATGGGGCACTTACCTCTGCCCCTGGCTGTGTGAGGCTGGGGCTCCTTGGTGCCACATGGGACTGGCTGGCACTGGCAGCTGCTCAAAGGTGCTCAGCAGCTATATTTAGCATCAGTGAGGGTTTTTCTGAGAAATGCAGCATCAGAGGAGAGCAGTCAGTGTTTTCTCTGCTGTCTGTTGGAGCCAGAGGTGTTGTCCTCAGCCAACACTAATGACAATCTGTGTCCTACAGTGGTGTCATACCCACAGCGAGATGTTCTCCTTGCTCCTGGAAGCATCTCCTGTGCCCAAAGGGATTTACATTTCCAAATGCTCTGCCTTTCAGATACAGATGGCTGTGCAGTACACCACAGGGCTGCAGAGCCTTTCTTTGGAGGCACTGGGGTTCCTGCTGACCGTGCTGGCTGCTGCAGTCACCCCGGTGTTTGTGCTGTCCCGGCACTGGCTCCACCTGCCCTGCGGCTGCGCCATCAACTGCAGGAGGAGCTCCTGTGCAGTGCCTGCACCACGGGCCAAAAGTAAGTGTGGAAGGGCTGTTGGTTGCCACACCTGCCCTGGTAACCTTCTTGGCATCTGCTAGAGCCCTGTTTTTCCTTGGGTTTTGTGCAAAAATAGCTGGAGGAACAGAGGGGGTCACGTGGAAGAGGCTCACGGGGATCATCTGGTCTCAACTGCAAATATTAAGGGATAAATATTTCTGAGGATGTGGGAGTTGTTTCCCATCCTCTGGAGTGAAAATCCTCTACCATCAGTGAATGAATTCCTGACATTCCCTGCTTGTTCAGGGAGAAAGAACTCCTGAATCTTAGAGAAAAGCCATCCTCAGTGCATGGCTTTCCCTGCCTTAAACACATCACCCAGGTGCAGAATGGCCTGTGCTGCCCCTGCTGCCCTTCTAGCCACTTTCCCAGAGAGAACGACTGCAGTCCATCCAGAAGGCAGCTCCTTCTCACAAGTCTTTCTTCTCAACAATTCATTTTTTTATGGAAGGAAAATTGCCTGTTTCCAGCAGGAGCTGGATAATTTATTCAATGTTTTAGCATGCCGTTTGCATTGTGTTTGTAACCTTTTTCTTTTCGGTCCCAACTCCTAACACAGTTCCTTTCCTTCCTGCCTAGCCAAGCACGGCGGTTTTGAGTTCAACCTGTCGTTCCAGCAGGGCTGTGGCATCTACAGGATTTCCCTGGAGAGCCCTCCCCACGCCAGCAGGGGTGGCAAACCCTCGCCCTACCCCAGCCTGGTGAGCTGTGCCTGCGGGGAGCCGGGCACAGGCAGGGACAGCCTGGGACAGACAGGGGCACCGGGACACGGCCCCCGGGGCACCAGGGCTGGCACAGGGCCCTGCCAGGGCACCAGGGCTGGCACAGGACCCTGCCAGGAGCAGCAGGGCGCCAGCCCTGGCCCGTTCCCTGAAGGAGCAGAGTGGAGGCTGTGCCACCAGGAGAGCCACACGCCCGAGCTCTCGGACTGGGAGTGGAGCCGGAGCAGATCCGAGAGGAACCCTCGGCAGGTAAAGGAGCACTTTGTTATTTTCTCATAATAAGAGTTTCCTTATGAAATAGGAATGATTTTTACTGACAGTGATACTTCTGTGAGTCCCATTTTTTAGTAAAACTCATACATGGCACTGAATGATGTTTAGTCACTGCAGACCTATTTGCAGGTGTTGGTCCTGCAATAATTTCTCACTTGTCTTCTTAATCATGGTGTTTTCTTATTTTGTGTGCACCTGCCTGATTTATGTATGGTAAGAAGTATGAATTATGTTACTTTATCTTAGTGAATAGGAAGTTTCTCTCCAAAAGATGACATTTTCCTGAGAATTCCCCCATGGAATTCAGTGGCCATTGGGCATTGCAGCAGGTGGGAGTGGGGTAAGAGCCCAGGTGAAGTCTGTGAGACAGGAGGTCTGGAAGGCTTCATTAGGAAGGGCTCTCTGGAAGTCACCTAATCCAAACAGGATGATTTCAGTGCCAGATCAGCTCATGCTCAGCCTCTGCACATGCACAGGAGATGGTTAAGGTGTGTTTTATATTCAAATGTGGGCTTCTCTCTCCATCTGATAAACACACGTTTATCATCTGAGTCACAGTAGGGATTTGGCTGATATTTCAAATGGGACTGATCATCTCTTTCATAAAAAACCAATGCTCACTGTGTTGCAGTGTGCAGAGATGAATCCTGCATTTGGGGGCAAAAGGGAGTGATGACTCAGCCTGGCTTTAATCTACCAGCTCTTGCCAAGGCCTCATGTGCCATGTACAACTTGGCTAGTAAAATCACTGTATCAGGTTCATAGCTCCTTGCAGGAGTTTCCAGATGATGTTAAAAAAAAAATAAAATTCCTTTCCCCATGTGCCCAGGTGCCAGTTCAGCTGCAGCCATGGGACTGCAGCAGGTGTAGCAGCTCTCTGTGAGCAGCTGGCAGTGACTGCCTGGGGTGTTTTATGTGCCCTGGGGCCTTCTATGGCCCCTTTGGACATACTCTTCCCTTCTTGCATTCCAAAGAATCACAACTCATCCACTTCTGACACTTCCCAGGTAGAGCCCACTGCCAGGCACTGAAGCTCCCATGGGGTGGGAGCTCCAGGTGTTGCAGCCACAGCTCTGCCTGGTTCTGACATTCAGCAGGAGCTGCCAGAGCTTCACAGCTGACATTTGCTTTGCAGCTGGGAAAGGGCAGAGCCTGAAACCCCTGCGAGCTGTGTAAAAATAACTTTAATGCATTGCTCAGGTTTATGTTGGGTGAAAGATCGATTTGGGCCGCACATTAATAAGCTGAAAACCATCTCCTTTATTCATCATGTCTGGAAGTCCCAAAGTCTAAGAAAAGTCACTCAGTTCTCATCACTCTGCATTTCCTACATGTGTTGAAGAAGGAGACTCCCCCAGCACTGATTGGCCACATCCTTCTGCAGGAAATACAGGGGCTCTTCTGACAGCCCATAAATACAGGGGCTCTTCTGACAGTCATTAAATACAGGGGTTCTTGGTGGAGGGCTGCTCATTTTCTCATCAGGAGGAGGAGCTGTAAGAGCTGGCAGCAGGAGGGGGATCAGCCATCCCCATAGTTTGATGGAGGTTAATGTTTGAAGAGCAGGTGCCAGGCAGGACCCAGGATGCTTTTGGCTCCCTCTGGAAGCTGTGGGCTTGGAGAGTGGCACTTCCTTGGGATGACAGCAGTGACTGTGGAGCTGCTTGTCTCTTCATTGTCTGTTCTGTGAGTAAAGAGTTGCTCCATCAAAGTGTTTTCTCTGGAATAAAAGTGGCATGAGAGAATGAGGCAGCAGGGTTTATTGAATATATGATAGGATGGCTGTAATGGAGAGGGAGAGAGAAAATTGTACTTGTCATTTCTAACTCCTGCTCGGCTGCATTTTTGAAAAATACCTTTAACATCTCATAAAACACCCGTGTATCTCCCTTCCTAAAGAGATTGGGTGTAAATATGTCATGTCTTATTTTGTGTATGCTTCAGTGCCCTCAGGCAACAAAAATTTCCCAGCGTGGCAGTTTGTTCCAGGCTTGCTGATTATTTTTCTCTACCTCATCTGTGGGTTGCCTCAAGGAAACTCTTTGAAGAGGCTGCACAGGACCTATTTATGTGCCCTGCAAGGAAGGAGAGGGGGAGGCTGTGCAAGTGACCTCACTGAGGAGGAGCAGTGCAGGCAGGAGTGTTTAACATGAGACATACACAGCATCTCCCTGGCTGCAGGGAGGCTGTGAGCATTCCCTCGGGTGCCAGGCACAGCACAGAAGCTGAGTTGGGAATGGCCCTGAAGGTTCTCATTGCTGCTGGGAATCTGCCCCACCTCAGCCCTGCTGATGTGCTGAGCTCTGCCCAGCGGGGCTCTTCCTGCTCAGCTGCTTGGAACGTGTTCCTGATTTCCAAAGAGGTTCCTGTGGCTGGAAAATCAATGTAACATTTACCTTCACCTTCTCACCCTGCTCCAGAGGTGTGTGCCCTCTGCGTGCTGCTCCTGCTGCAGTTCCAGTGCCTCTGGCTCTCTCTGGAATTACAGAGGAATGCTGAGAGTGGGACATGTGCCCAGGAGGGCAGGGCTGGATAGAGCTCCCACAGCCCTTCCCTCCGAGGTGTCCTCACCCTGGGGCTCTGTTGTTCCCCTGGTACTGACAGATACACATCCAGCTCTGGCTGCACCAGACAGGCAATGGCAACTGCTGGGCTCAGCCCATCTCAGGTGAGCTTCTCTCCTCCTGCCATACCCCCTGGCTCTGCATGTACTGCAGCCAGCCTCAGAAAAGGCAAATCATTGCAGCAATTCATTTCACTGCAGCTAATTTGCACTCTCAGGGAAGTAGAAGATGAAGCCTCTATTTTAAAACAAACAGAAAACTCATTGTCTCTGGAAAGGAAAAGCCAGGATCCTTACTGGAAACATTCTAAAAACAGACCTTTTCATCTCAAGCTGTGTTTGACCAAAGTAATTAGGAATGCAAACTGCTCAGAGCTGTTTCAGATTGCTGGATTTCTGTTTGGGAGGGCAGCAGGGCCCAGTGGAGCAACAGGAACACAGCACAAGCTGAGTGTGCTCTTGGTGCAGAGCCCTGTCCCAGGGAGGAGGAGCAGAGTCCAGTGAGCTGTGCTTCCCTGGGACACTGCTGGCACCCTGTGCCTCACCTGTGCCTCACTGGGACACTGCTGGCACCCTGTGCCTCACTGGGACACTGCTGGCAGCCCTGTCTGCTATTCCAGGGCCTGGGAAAGCAGGAATTGGGAGGGACAGCCTACCAAGGGTCTTGTGCTTGAGTCTGTCCCCAGACACTGCAGAACCAGCTGGGGTGGCGTGCAGTGTCCCACTCAGCCCCAGCTGTGCTTTGACCATTTCCAAATGGAAATCTGTCTGTCAGAGCCTGTTCCAGCTGCTGTGGGCTCAGACACACCCAGGGCTGCCCTGTGGACAATATCCTCCCTGAGGAACCCAGCCCAGACCCTGCCCAGGCAGCAGGAGCAGGGCAGGGAGCCTAGTCCTGACCCACAGGGATGCTGGGGGAGGTGCTGCCTTCCTGACTTCTGTGAGCTCTGGAAGGTGGATGTGTAATTAAATAATGAGGGGATTTGCTTGATCGATTCCGCAGAGATTTCTCTGCTCACAATGCATCAGCATTCTGTAGGGAGGGAACAAGGACATTTGTGATTTATTTCACTGGGATTTTGGGGTCTTTGCTTTTGAAAAACACCTGTGCTGGTACATGGAGCTGTCTGGTGAAATCCCTGCCCCAGGTTCCAACAGCCAGGAGAGTCTCCAGGGGCTGTGTGGGGGATGCCCTGATGTGGGGAATCCTCTCCACACACAGTGGAACTTGGTGAGGGAAGGGCTCAGAGCTGAAGGCAAACACTGAACTGCAGGGAACCGTGGGAGTGGGAGGCAAAATATTTCATAGGGTATACCAGCAGAGTCTGGTTTGCTGTGGATTCCTATTTATTGCCATGGATGTGTCATGAGAAACAAAAATGAGTATTTAGTAATGGGATCAAGGACAAGATAAAGGTCACTTTCTGTTCTCATTAATAATAATTTATACTGAAAGTAATTCCAGTAATAATCAGTGCTACTTGGCTGTACCTAAACCCAGGATAAATGCATTTATCCCTCCCTTGGGCCCCATAACCATGGGTTTAGTCCCAGCACTTGTATCCCCAGGGCTCCCCAGAGCACAGGATTGTGATTTGCACTGACAAATGGATTCTATACTTTAGAAACAGATAAAGGTGTCTGGAATTGAACATTTCCACTGGAACTGTTCAAGTGGGAAATGACAGCATTCACTGTCTCCCTGGTTACTGACTGGGCAGTGACAGAGGAGGCTTGATGGATCTTTTTCACTTTAACAGTAAATACTGATTTCTCAAGAGAAAGCTTGAGAAGACTTTCAGAAAGAGGCACTTTCAGAAAGTGATTGGAAGTGTCTTATTCTCCAGACATGGAGTGCTCATTCCAGCAAGGGGAGATTGCTCATTCTCCCTCCAGGTGCCTCGTGTTCAGTCTGGCAAATCAAAGAGTTTGATTGAACCGGACACAACCTTGCACCGAAGGAATCAGCTTTTATTTAAACTCTGGTTGTCATATTCTGTAGGTTTCACAGTCAGTCACAGGCACTTGGGACTTCATACACTAAGGTGTATAATACCACAAAAACTTTTCACTACTCTTTCAAGTCATAGATACCAGGTGTGTAAAATTCTGCAAGGAGCGGGCAGTGAGAGGAGTTTACCAATGGAGCAGAGTGGCTGATTGGTGCTGGATTTGGGGCAATCTCAGCACAGTGGCTTTGTGCTGATTTTGGGTAATCTCAGCACAGTGGCTGATTTGTGCTGGATTTGGGGCAGTCTCAGCACAGTAACTGATTTTGCCGGATTTTTGGCAGTCTCAGCACAGTGGCTTGGTGCTGGATTTGGGCCATCTCAGCACAGTAACTGATTTTGCCGGATTTTTGGCAGTCTCAGGACAGTAACTGATTTTGCCGGATTTTGGGCAGTCTCAGCACAGTAACTGATTTTGCTGGATTTTTGGCAGTCTCAGCACAGTAACTGATTTTGCTGGATTTTTGGGAGTCTCAGCACAGTAACTGATTTTGCCAGATTTTGGGCAATCTCAGCACAGTAACTGATTTTGCCGGATTTTTGGCAGTCTCAGCACAGTGGCTTTGTGCTGGATTTTGGGCAGTCTCAGCACAGTAACTGATTTTGCCCGATTTCGGGCGATCTCAGCACTAACGGTGTTGTTCCCCGCAGCGCACGGGCGGAGCCCTGGCCGTGCCCCTCTGCGCCTTCCAGGGCACCGTGTCCCTGCAGGCTCCCGGCGGCAAAACGCTCTCCTTGTCCACGTACGAGGTGAGCTCGGAGGGGCAGAAGATCGCGCCCGCGGCCAAGAAGATCGAGGTGTACCGCTCCAAGAGCGTCGGGCACGAGCCGAGCCCGGGGGAGCCCGGCTTCGCGGACACGAGCGTGAAGATTCACCTGGAGGTGCTGGAGATCTGCGACACCCCGGAGGCGCTGGACACCGTGTCCATCGTCAGCAGCATCAGCCAGTCCTCGGCGCACGCCCGCTCGCCCTCCCTGCGCTACTCCCGCAAGGAGAACCGCTTCGTGAGCTGCGAGCTGGGCGAAAGCGCCTCCTACTCGCTGCTGGTGCCGTCCAACAGCGACTTCAGCATCTCCATCCCGGACACCGTGGAGGCTCATCGGCGCAACAGCCAGCAGCAGCTCTCGGCCAGGGCGGCGTACCAGGAGGAGATACAGCTGCTGAACAAAGCCTACCGAGAGCGGGAGGAGACGGGCAACAGCTAAAGCAGGGGTTTAATCTACACGCCTCAGCTGCTGGGACAGGCAGTGCTGCTGTCAGTTACCCCAGCAAATACAGTATCCGCTGGTTTTTCCTATCATGCAAATTTTATTTAGGTGCACTGTTGAATCAATTCAAACTATTAATGCTCTATCAAGGGGATAACAAATACTCAAGTGCTTTACAGCTTTCCATAGTGGATTTTAAGTTATTTATTTATATATCTATTTATTTGAGGCACATGTGTGTCTAAAGGGAATCCTAAATAAAATCTTAAACGCCAGCTTTGGTGTTTGTTGGCACTGGGTGGCATGTCTGCAGGAACCTGTGGAAATGAGGGAGCAGCTCCACATGTGGGAGGTTACAGTGGTTTTGCTTCACTTGCAGTCCTTGTCAACATCTAAATCGACATAATACTAGAAATACTTTTCTAACACATGGACGTCACTACATCACTTAAAGCTCATTGGGTGCTCTTTGTTTAAATTAAATCTCTCTTCTTGTTGATTAGGCCTGAAAGTATACGAACATCACACATTAAGAAAACGAATTTCCCATTCTGCAACACACCGACCGGTCGGGGACTCAAACCCGGGTCCAGCGGGGCGGGTCAGGGTGAGGACTCGAGCCCGGGGCCCGGCGGCTGCGTTAGGTCGGGCCGGGACTCGAACGCGGGACCCGGAGGGTGGGTTAGCTCAAGCCGGGACTCGAACCCGGGCCCCGTGAGCTGCAGGGCAGCGGGCGGGCGGAAGCGCGGCGGCGGATGGGGCGGGCGGTGCCGGCGGATGAGGCGGGGCCGCGCCGGGCCGGGCCGGGCTGAGCCGCGCCGGCACCCGCGGCCATGAGCTACGAGCAGCGCCGTGACTGGGGCCGCGGTCGCGGCCGGGGCCGGGGCCGCGGCGGCGATGGTGGCGCCGCCGCCGCCGCCGCCTCTTCCGCGGCGGGCGGGCCCGGCGGGCGGGGACGGCACCCCGGCCACCTGAAGGGCCGCGAGATCGGGCTGTGGTACGCCCGCAGGCAGGGCCAGAAGAACCGGGATGCGGACCGCCAGCAGGTGAGGGGTGGGGGTCTGTGCCTCCGCGCGCAGGCAGAGCCGGAGGTGTCTGGTCGTGCCCGGAGCCCTGGTCACAGCAGCGGGCCGTGTGAGGGCTGCTGCGGCCGTTGTCGCTGTGCTCTGATGATGGACGTTGTGCTTTGTGCCCTAGAGAGCTGTGGTGCGCATGGACGAGAGCAGGGAAGAGCAAATCGTGCAGCTGCTGAATTCTGTCCAGACTAAAAACGACAAAGAGCAAGAAGCCATGTCCTGGTGGTCTGGGGACGAAGAAGGGTAAAGAGATATAGTTATCAGTTCTTTTATTTATTTTGAATTGCACAAACTTTCCACAAGCTGTCAGGAAGATGTGTCAGAAGTGATTTACCTTTACTGAGTGTACTGGCTCAACAAATATCCACCAGTTTCTCCACATGTGTTGTCACACTGAAATGGTTGTAGTCATTGCTGTAAAACTCTTTCATTATTGCTGAGTTTGGAGTGTTAAATTTCCACTTAGACTCATAAAACTTCTAACTCATCTCAAGGCCTACTACACTAGATACATGGGACTGTTCAGCTCTCTTGGCCTCTGGAATTACTTTTCCAGAGATGGCTTTTGGCTTCTGTTTTCAGTTATTGTGTACTCTTGGAACATTTTCGCAGGGTCTGTTCTGGAGTTGTTAAGGGTTTGCAGGAATAGCTGGAATAGGCTGGTGTGCTGAAATGAGGGGATTGGGGCTCCCTTTGGTGAGGGATCCAGTTATGGGGCAATGGGTCAAGCAGTAATTCTCTGATGATGTTTTGTTGCTTTGGGACTTCGTTTGGTGCAAAAGAACATATTGTTTTTTAGATCCTGATGTCATGTTTTTGGTGGTTAATTGTTTGAGACTTTATTTGGTTTAATGATTTTCACTGCAGTGACAGACCCAGAGCAGCTGTGGCTGCCCCTGGATCCCTGGCAGTGCCCAGGGCAGGTTGGACATTGGGGCTGGAGCACCTGGGACAGTGGGAGGTGTCCCTGCCATGGCAGGGGTGGCACTGGGTGGGCTTTGGGGTCCTTCCAACCCAAACCATTCTATGGTTCTCTGTTGCCATGGACTGCTGGTTCATTAACTGCTGGATGTAATTGCCTGCTCTCTGTGTGTGGCCAGGCATAGCTGGGGGAATCTGAAGTTCTTGTTCTGTCATTACAGCCCTGCTCCAGAACAGCCTGCCAAAGTGAAACCAGATGCTGAGAAAGCTCCTGTAAGACAGATACCAACCTGGGAAAAAACATCCCTGGATTTGGATGTGGAATTCCTCTGTGAAAAAAATGAGCAGGATGCTGATTTAGATGAGCAACTTAAAGAAGAATTAATGAAGAAGAGATCTGATCCCAGATATATTGAAATGCAGGTACTTTTCCTTGTGTTAAGTTGAAAACTTTTCATTGGATTTTTTTTTAAATTAAGTTAACCTCAGAATGTAATACCTCATAATTTACTAGCAAGTTGTCATGATGTTACTATTGATAGAACAGCAATTAAAATCAGAAATGACAGATTTCAGAAACAGTTAGAATCTGAAATTTGAAGGTGACATGTTGTTTTATTGAGTAGGTTTCTCTTACTTTTTTATGGATTGTGTCCCTGCAGTTATGTCTGAAACTGAAAGCACAGCATTGGGCTCTGAAGGAATGGCCTCTTGAAAACAGAGGTTTTGTTTTGATCAGTCACATACAGAAAATTGTCTTTCCCTGAACACCAGTTCTCTCTTGTGTACCAGGCCCTGCTCTTGCACCTGTATATACCTGCCTTGTCATGTGACTGAACAACTGAACTGTTGGGCTGAAATAATTTTTCTAAATTGAACAAAACTGAAACAATACATGGAATTAAAGTTATTTCCCACGGGCCTGTGTTTATACAAGTGTTGCTGAGCACTTTGTCATTATTTTGCAGTTTAGCCCAAACTAAAGGGTGAAATCTAATAGAGATGATATCTATTCTATTGCTTCAGTGTTGAAAAGATGTTTAAAGAGAAACATTTTTCCTTTTTCCCCAGAGATTCCGAGAGAAGCTCCCCTCATACGGGATGAGAGAGGTGAGTGTGTGTTGAGAAAGACTCTGTGGTGCAGTGCTCCAAAACCAGGGGCTGTTATTAATTGATGTTAGTCTTTAGGCTGATATCCCCTGTGTGCAGTAGAAATTGAATATTCTGATGTGTTTGCTTTTGCAGGCTCAGTGGGTGATTAGTGAGCTCCTTCCTACAGTCCCTCTATTTGCCTTAATGTCCTCGCCGTTAGCATTTGTTCTTAAAATAGTCATACTCCCCTAAACAGTCCTTGGGGTGGGGAGGATGAGGCTGCAAAACTGTTCCTGTTGGTACAAGAAATGTTAAAATATTGTGCTGAAAACCTTTCGTTTGTACAGGCTTGGAGTCCAGCAGGGCAAACTCTTATGTTCAGCCTCCAAAGATCTACAGGAGCCAAGCAGAAAGGTTAAAAATATATTTCAGGCTTTCATTTTAGTTCTTCTATGTTGCTTTCATACAGGATCTAAAGTATTTAAAGCTAGTGTTGAGGTTGGGCATGCTTTAAACCCTACACATGGGAAGTGCAAAATGGCTTTTGTGAGGTTTAACCTAAACTTTTTGGTAGCATTACAGGAAGCAGCCGAGCCTGTTGATACTTTGCTCAGAGTTCATCCCACAGGAGCAGAGAATTCTCAGAATCCTGCACAGTGTGTTTGCAGCAGCAGAGCAGTGAGGGTTGTGTCTTTGTGTGGCCAGGAGCTGGTGAGGCTGATCAACAGCAACCGCGTGACGGTGATCAGCGGCGAGACGGGCTGCGGCAAGACCACGCAGGTGACACAGTTCATCCTGGACGATCACATCGAGCGTGGCCTGGGCTCCACCTGCAGGATCGTGTGCACGCAGCCCCGCAGGATCAGCGCCATCTCCGTGAGTGCTCCTGCCCAGTCTGCTGCAGATAACGGTGCTGGTAACCTGCACTGACTGCGTGTTCACAAGGTGCAGCGTCCATGGAGCACTGGCACTGCAGCCTCCTCCTCTCTGGCTTTAGTCATGGGTTATATCTGGGATTTTAATGGATTTGGGCAGTGCAAATGCCCATTAAGATAAAAACTAATGTTGTGTCAGGCCCTCTAGAGGTGTGTTAATGAGCAGGAAAGAATCTGGCTTTCAAATGCTCAGTAGTTACTCTCCTTGGTAGTTCAGTGTCAGATGGCAAAGCTCTGGAAGGGGAACCTGCTGCTAATTCCCTGTGTTCCTCCCCTGTGTTGCTGCTCTCAGGGGAGGAGAAAAGGTGCTCTTCAGGGCATTTCTTTATTTACAAACCTCTCAGTACCAGGTGTTCCTACTGGTGAGCAGCTCAGTCAGATCAGGCTGATTTTCTTTGTCCCCCTCAGGTGGCTGAGAGAGTGGCTGCTGAGAGGGCAGAGAGCTGTGGCAATGGCAGGAGCACGGGGTACCAGATCCGCCTGCAGAGGTGAGCAGCTCCCTGGCAAGGGCCTCTTGTTATCCAAAGCAGACCATTTGAAAAGTACTTCTAAAAAGAAAGAACTGCTTTCCTGCTGGTATTTTCCCCTGAAGGAACTCCTGCGAGGAAGGAATGAGGTTTTTGAGTTTTAGGAAAAGGTTTGAGTGCATTTACTGTGTTTTATGCCCCATGTGACAGTGACTATTCTAAGTTAGGCTTTGTCTAATAAGTCCTGTTTTCAACTCTTGTAAAAGGTTCTGCTGTGGGCAGAAATAAAACTGATGTCCCCAATCAATGAATTTAAAGGAAAGGTGAAAATGCTAAAGGGGAGAATGCTCCAAACCATATTTCTGTGGAAAGCTGTGCATTTGCTACACGTATTTATGGACTAATTCCTTGGGACCATGGTGCAGGGACAGGACCTTGCAGAGCAAAAGCTTTTACATTTGTAGTTGGCTATAATTTAAAAATCTGAAGTGGTACCAGCACATAAGGGAACCTTTTTGTTGGAGCAAAACTGCTGGTTTTGCCCTCCCAGCATTTTAGCTGGGGTTCATAGAATCTCTCTGCTATTTCTGTTTGCTCCCAGGGCTGTGCATGTGAGTGCCCTCTGTGCTGAGCCTGGAGAGCTGCAGGAGGTGGGGATCAGCACCTCAGTGTGTAGGAGGTGGCAAAGGGTGCCTGGGAAGTTAGGGCCTCTCCCTGCTCCATTCCCCAGCCACAAAAGTGATGCAACACGAATGGCCTAATTCCTTGTTCCTGCCCTTGTGCTGTGAGTGAGGGAGGCAGTGTGAGGCACATCTGCATCGTGTCTGCAATGACACCTGCAACTGGGGTTTAAGGTTTTAAAGCATTTTGTTAAATACAGAGGAAAACTGAGGAGTTCTTATTGTCTCTTTCAGTCGCCTGCCAAGGAAACAAGGTTCCATTTTGTACTGTACCACAGGAATTGTCCTGCAGTGGCTCCAGTCAGATAAGTAAGAGCTCCTGTTTAATGAGACACTAAATGCAATTATGGATTGAGTCCTGAGCTGTTCCAAACAGTCATGGCTCTGCTTTTTATTTTTTCTAAAAGCAAAAGTTTAACTTCTTCCCCTTCTATTTTAGGCACTTGTCCAGCATTAGTCATGTAGTTCTTGATGAAATCCATGAAAGAAATCTTCAGTCAGATGTTTTAATGAGCATTATTAAAGATCTTCTGAATGTTCGGCTGGATCTGAAAGTCATACTGATGAGTGCTACTTTAAATGCAGAGAAGTTTTCCGAGTACTTTGGTAGGTGAAATGCTTCCTAGAAATCTTCTTCTTAACTAATTTAGGCTTCTACAGTATAGTGCAGTTCTTGAATTATAGCATTGATTTGTATCAAGAGAAGAAATTGCTTCAGTTTTACAAATATCTGCCAGCTGCTGGAGATGCAGTTTCTCTCAGTTTTATCTCATTGCTTCTGGTTTTGCTTTTCAGACACATTATGGAAACAGATTCCACAGAGTGTTTTCCTAATAAATATTTACCATGTTTAGCATTCTTGCTCTGAGGGGGCAAGCAGATTGAACTTTGGGTTGTTCAGTCTCACAGCTTTTTCCAGTAGCTGGAGCCAGTTGAACATCCTGGTGTGCAGAATACTGCCTGCTGCCTGTCCTTTTTTTATTCAGCAGCCTTATTTGGGGGTGAATGTGACATCTTCCCTGACAATTGGAAATGTCCTGTAGACAGGGCAGCTGTATTGCAGAACTAGTGAGGAATGTTTATTGCTTCTGTTCTCTCAGTGCAGTATTTCATCAGTAGTTTTAAAACTGAGTTCTGCCTCCCTCCACAGACCATTGCCCAATGATTCACATCCCTGGGTTCACTTTCCCAGTGGTGGAATATCTGCTTGAAGATGTCATTGAGAAGTTGAGGCAAGTGTTTTTTCTGAACATCATTTCAGAGAGTATTTGTGGGGGGGCTTGGCTTAGTGTATGTATGCTCAAAGATTAACTTGGCATAAAGAAGAGTTGCCTGTATTTTTCAACAGTAAATCTCCTAAGGGGGGCCTTGTACAGTAATCACAGGTGGCACACAGTTACCTGGGAATATTGGCATGAGGGGGAGAACACTTTCTCTTGCTGTGGTGAATTTTCAGCTCTCTGAATCAAGCTAGTCTTTCTTGCTCGTTCTCATACTTAGTAGGGTTTGTCCCTGCTCTTGTAAGATTTCTGTCAGAAGAGAAACTGAAGATTCTTACACATGATTTAGCAAAAGCACAGCATATTGTCCATGGTTTGAAAACTGTGCAGCTGCTCTAAATTCCCTCAGTTTCAAATGGAATTGTGTTTGCTCCTGCTGTGTCAAGGTACACCCCAGAGAAGACAGACCGCCGGCTGCACTGGAGGAGGGGCTTCATGCAGGGCCACATGAGCAGGCCAGAGAAGGAGGAGAAGGAGGAGATCTACAGGCAGCAGTGGCCAGGCTACCTAAGGCAGCTGCAGGGCAGGTTGGGCCCAAGTTTCTCTTCTGCTTTCAGTTTTCAGGCAGCTCTGAAGTGACAACCATCAATTAGTGCTGTATTGTGTTGCTGGGCTTTCGTAACAGTGGGATAGTGGCTGCTGTGGAAAATGGTGATGGAATTGCCTGTACAGTTGGCTGGCAGCTAGTGAAGTGCTTTAGAGACAGCAGGATTAGCTCCCTTTACCTCTAAATTGTTCAAGTTAAATTTCTGTTCTTTACCTAAATGCAAATTGTCAGTCCCTGGCTCATCAATGAGAGGGAGGGAGGTCATGCAAGTGCTTCAAAATAGTTCAGTCATGGACATGGTAATTCTTCAGCAGTTCTGAACTGACAATAATCACACTGAACTAAATGTGATGAGCACTTTGGAGGTGCAGGAATTGCTCAAAGAACTGAGCTGATTGCAGGTGGGTTCATGGCTGGGTGGCTCACTCAGAGCCAAGCAGCAGGAACCCTGGCTTTGCATGTCTGTGCTTTCCCTGCTGCAGGTATTCAGCAAGCACAATCAGTGCCCTGGAAATGATGGATGATGACAAGGTGGACCTGGACCTTGTAGCAGCACTGATCAGACACATTGTGCTGGAAGAGGAGGTACAGGGGGACTGAGCTGGGGGCAGTGCCACAGCTGGCAAGGGCTTTGGCTGGTCACACAGAAAGCAGAGAAATTTTTGTTTGCTCTTCTAAGTAATTGAACAGTTCTGAACTACTCTTATGTTCAGATAAATACATGGAGGTAGCTCTTTTTTAGACAAAAAACCCTTGACAGACTGTACCAGGCTGGGTCAGTGAGGTTTCAGATCTCACATGCCCACCATATATCAGTGTGCAAGGAGCTGGCTCTCTGTGCAGTGTGTGATGTGTACTGACCTCTCTACCCTTCACTGCCTCTTTTCCCCATAGGATGGTGCAATTCTGGTGTTTCTGCCAGGCTGGGATAACATCAGCACTTTGCATGAGCTCTTGATGTCTCAAGTCATGTTTAAGTCAGGTAAAACCCAAACTCTCTGTGGGACTTCTGGCAGTGGCATTGGGGGCAGACTCCTTTTGCATGGGGTTGCTGCAGTTGGGCTGGATTCATTTTTTCCCTTGTCTCTTCTCCAAAGTGTTCAGCAGTTTTTGTGTGTCTGGAATCCTTTCCTCTGCTAACAACAACTTTTTCTCACTGTGGGAATGACAGTCTGAAAAACAACCTGACCTGCATCTTCTTCCTCTTTTCCTTTCCTGCAGCTGAGAGAACTCCCATCCAAAGCTAAACTCCATTCTGTGCCTGCTTCCTCTGTGCTTCATCCTTGAGCAGCTTCCCCTGCTTTGCTGATAGTTCCCTTAAGTCCTGTTGATTTGATAATTTCTTACAGACTCTGTGCCTGTCTGACACACTTGTCCTTTTGCATCTCTCATATTTCCATCTCACCTATCTTAGCTGGGCTCTTGGCTGTTCCAGTGGTGACTTGCAGTGTGGTTGTGTACATTCCATAGATGCAGAATTCCAGTTCATTGACAGATTGAGTGTCAGTTTGTGTATTAAACTTGACTAATTATTTAATAACTTCAGAATTTAAAAAGGAAGTCTGAATTACTATCCATAACTTCATATATTGTCTTAACTCATCATGTTATAGCATCATAAAAAAGGGCCTTTATACCTTTTTACTTTAGAATTTGCTGTTATGATACAAATACCTGTGATCTCAGAGCAAGAAGCAGTAGCCTGACTTGCAGCCTATTTTCTGTTCTGCATAGTTGATTTAATAAATTTTCCTGTAAAATTTGAAATTTCTATGCTTACACCATATCTTTTATCGATTTTTAACTTTCAGATAGGTTTATTATCATCCCTTTGCATTCACTGATGCCTACTGTTAACCAGACTCAGGTACACTTCTCTTTTATTGCAATATTTCACAACTACAAAAAAAAAAAAAAGAACGAAGCACATGTTTGATTTTGGCAAAAACATAAATGGGCCCTGGATAATTACAGGTGTTCAAGAAGACCCCACCAGGAGTGAGGAAAATTGTGATTGCAACCAACATTGCAGAAACCAGGTAAGTGCCTGGCTGCCCAGAGCCAGGAAAGCTGTGTTTAACAAAAGAAGTGGAAGTGATAATTTAAAGTATAAACTGGTTTGGTGTTCCTGAAAATACATTTGTGTTTGTGCCATTAATTTATAACACTTTATCTTTAGAAATATTTATAGACTAAACAGAGTTTTCCTCTAATTGTTTTAAACAATCCAACCAACTCCGTTGTTTTGAACAGTTGAACTACAGGAATACTGAACAATTGCTAGAATGATTTGTACAGGATAACCTGAGCTGCCTGTCCTCTGTTCAGCATCCAGGTGGGGATTTCTGCCAGACCAAGGAGAATAAATCAGTAACATAGTTCTTAATGAAATTCCAAAGACAGATTTTTTTAATTGCTGACTCTGTTTGGGAGGGAATAAAGAGAGACCAAACCCAATCCTAGGTCACACTTGCAAAGATGAAAAGTTGCTTTTTTATCTCTTTTTTTTCAACAGCATCACAATTGATGACGTCGTGTTCGTTATAGATGGGGGGAAAATAAAGGAGACTCACTTTGACACCCAGAACAACATCAGCACCATGGCAGCAGAGTGGGTCAGCAAAGCCAATGCCAAGCAGAGGAAGGGTCGAGCGGGAAGGTAGGAACAGAGGGGTGCTTAGGGAAGTTTGGGGATGTCGAGTTTCCCACAGTGCTGAAGGTTCTTTATTATTTGCATGGGCTGCCACTGCTGGCTCCTGTTCCTGGGCAGGGAATGATTTCCTTGCCTTCCTAGGAAGCTGAATTGACTTGTGCTGTGTTTAGCTCCAGAGTTTCCCTCCTATAGAAGAATGCCCTGCATTTTGTTGTAATTTTTGTCATTACCCTCACACCTGATTTATGAGGCTTATACAGTAAAATGGAAACACTGTAAAAATTATTTCTGTGTTCTCTGTGCCTCTTTCCTGCTGATGGGTCTTCAGAAGACTGCAGTGGCTTTTACAATTGAATACACTTCAGTTCTAATTCCTTGAGGAGTTTTGGGAAGCTCCTTGTAGGAAACAGAACCATAATGTCACAGTTTCATTGGTAAAAAACCCCCAACAAATGGCCAAACCCAAAAGAATAGTTTCTTTAAATCATTGCAGGGTTCAGCCAGGCCACTGTTACCATCTGTACAACGGGCTGCGTGCCAGCCTGCTGGATGATTATCAGTTACCAGAGATCCTGAGGACACCCTTGGAAGAACTCTGCTTACAAATCAAGGTAAATGCAGGAATCTTCAAATATATTTATTGTCTACTTTTCCATTGGTGTAAGTGGTTGAGAGAATAAGTTAATCCAACTGTGAGCCTCGAGTTGTTCAACCAAAACAGTGAGAATGCCAGTGAGTCAATTTATATGATCTCTTAAACGAATTTTACTACAAAGTAGTTTTAGAACTGGTGTGAATTTCCATTTTGGCAGTTTGCATAGAATTCCTTGCGAAAGCAGAAGGATTGTCATGTGTATGTGAACTGAATGAAGAATAGATCCTTCTGCTGCAAATTCCATCACTAATACATTTTTTTGTCCTTAGTTCTTAACCCAAGAAATTCTAACTCAGGCTGTCAATTACTCACACTGCTTCAATGAGTGTGGTTACTGCTAATCAGTTTTAGACAACCGTCTTTCTCCAGCTGCTGTAGGCTTTTGTTGTGATTTTTCTTTCAGATCCTGAGGCTTGGTGGAATTGCCTATTTTCTGAGCAAACTGATGGACCCCCCCTCTCGTGATGCTGTGATGTTGGCCATAAATCACCTCATGGAGCTGGTAAAGTGTTGCTTCATCTGCTCAGAGCCGTGGTACTGTGGGTGTCAGCAGGCAGGTGTGACTGCACAGCTCTGGGCATTGCAGCCCCTTACCCTTGTGCAGAGCCTTGGTGGACCCTCACTGCACAGAGGGGACACTCCACACAATCCATGATGCTTGGGGGCTCTGCAGAGTGCTTCTGAGGCACTTTGTAAATGACTCCAAACAGACACGAGACCCTGCACTTCAGCTCCCTGCAGGTGCTGATTTAACTCCCTCCTCTGTGCCCTGCCTTCCTGGTGGAGTTGGAGACAAAGGAGGCACGTGGGAGAAGCACCTTGTGTCATTGTTCCCTTGGCTGCTGGGGAAGGAGAGGTTCATGGCACCTTTGTTCTGCCGACTCCTTGTTTTGGTGATATTTGTACAAATGAGTTGTAGCTGCAGATAGAAACGTTTGGTTTGGGTTATTAGTGGGTGATACCTGTGTACCAAGGAAATCCTCCCCATTTCACATGGCGTCTTTGTTCTTTCCTCTCTGCCCTTGTCCTGGCAGAATGCTCTGGACAGGCAGGAGGAGCTGACTCCCCTGGGTGTGCACCTGGCACGGCTGCCCGTGGAGCCACACATTGGGAAGATGATCCTGTTTGGAGCCTTGTTCTGCTGCCTGGACCCCGTGCTGACCATTGCAGCCAGCCTCAGCTTCAAGGACCCTTTTGTCATCCCTCTGGTAAAGTCTCACAGATGACAGTTACATGTGGGAATTCAAGAATCTCAGGAGGATGCTGGGACTCAGTGAGGTGTTATAGTTTAAGAGCACTTTCATTAATGTCATAGTAATTACATTTTTGCTAGTGAGATTGCCTTTGCATACTGTGAATTACCATTTTTCCTGTGGAATATTTGAAATAACTATAATTTTCATGTGTTACATACAAAGTACTTCTGTACAGGTGTACCTGAATTTGGAGAAGAGAACTGTCATGTCAGTCTAGGTATTATGCAGGTTCTAATTTTTAGGGCAAAGAGAAAATCGCAGATGCAAGAAGAAAGGAGCTGTCAAAGAACTCAAAAAGCGACCATCTGACTGTGCTGAATGCCTTCACTGTAAGCATGTTTTCATGTGTTTTTTTCTTCTGGAATTTTAATTTGAGTAATATTGATGATCCTAAGGAAAAAGTGATCAGCTTATGCCCTGTAGGCTTTGTTGTTTGGCTTCTACAGAAACATAAAACCAAACTGATTTTCACCCTTCTAGTGTTGCATAATCTTGTCTCCAGGCTCAGTAACCTGATTTCTGGTGGACAAGTCTGAAAAAGACAAAGGAAATAGTATTATAGTTACCTTGCTGAAGTTGTTCACTCTTGTCCTTCTGACCTCTACAAGAGGCTGAAGCCAACTTCAGAAGTGTTGGATGTTGTGCTGTACTGTGTTGTGGTGAGGAGAGGAGGAAATAAACGGTCTGGAAAATGCATTTACTGTCCAGAACTTTAACTTTGTTAATTCCAACAAAGGGTGGGTGCTCTGGCAACCACAGCCAGGTATCGCTGCCCACCAGGGAAAAAGGAAGGTTGTGATTCAGCATATTGTGAAGTTGTGTTTTTCTGCACTCTGGTGTGTGCACGTATGCAGAGAGATCAAAGGAGTTACTTTCTCCCTGGTAGGGAACATGTGACTGTTTGCTGACCTCCAGTTTTGGCTGTTCTTAAGTCTGTAGTGTTCACTTACAAACACCCTACTCCTCTGGTTTTCATTCCTAGGGCTGGGAAGAGGCTCGGAGTTGTGGTTTCAGGAATGAGAAGGATTATTGCTGGGAATATTTCCTGTCCTCAAATACCATGCAGGTAACAGCATCCTGCCAGGGTCAGACAGGATCCTGTGTGGGGGGAAGAGGAGGAGCCTTTGGCACAGCATCATTCTGTGCAATTTTTGTTGTTTCCTAGATGCTGCATAACATGAAAGGGCAGTTTGCTGAGCATCTCCTTGCAGCTGGATTTGTGAATAGTAGAAACCCCAAGGATCCCAAATCTAACACCAACTCAGGTAACTGTGGAGGGAAAGGGAGCATTTATCCCAACTGAAATCTCAGCTTGCAGAATTGCCTTACTCACTTTGCTGTCTCCTGCAGGTAATGAGAAGCTGCTCAAAGCAGTCATCTGTGCTGGCCTCTACCCCAAAGTGGCAAAGATCCGGCCCAGCTTCAGCAAAAAGAGAAAAATGTGAGGGTTTGCTGTAAAGTTGGTTTGTGTTCAAGGTGTTTTCTGCATGGCATAATGTGGCAAGGTGAAGCAGTGGCTTGAGCGCATGAATGAATCTCACTTTAGAGTTTGAGTCATGGTTGTGCATTCCTTCCTCTGAGAAGAGTGAGATTGTTGATTTCTTAGCATCTGGATTCCTGCTAACACCTGAAATAACTTGTGTGACTTTCTCATGCCATGCATAATGTTACAACCCCTCAGTAGCACTGCTCTAAAGGGGTTCTACAGCAGCAGTTCAAACACTGCCACTCCTGGTTATTTGGGAAAAGAGACCCCAGGGATCCTGGTCTGTTGATTTATCACTTCTTGTATTATCAGACTCTTTTTTTTGGTTGTTTTTTTTCTTTGAAGGGTGAAAGTTTGCACCAAGACAGATGGATCAGTTAACATCCATCCCAAATCAGTGAATGTGGAGGAGACAGAGTTCCATTATAATTGGCTGGTGTACCATTTGAAGATGAGGACCAGCAGCGTGAGTCAGAGCTGTGCTTGTGGGGTTCATTTGTTGTATTATCCCCTCTTGAATGAGACTGGGTCAGGGTTCAGCCTTTGTTCTGGGGCCTTCCTGTCCTAGACCATTCCTTGTACACACCATCAGATTATTTCCTTTGTGATACTGGGGTATTGTACCACAAATAATGAACTTCTGTGGTTTAGTCCGTGGGGTTTTTTTTGGAGGATTTGGGTTTTTTAAAGTCTGGCAGTAACAGGTGTAAATTCTTTTAGTTTTTTGGGTTTTTTTTCATTTCAATACAGTCTTAACACTTCTCAATATGCTGATGTTTTTTCCTCTCATTGTTATGGAGCATCTGGTTTGATTTCACCACTGTGTGAAAGACTGAAAGATTTGGGACCATTTTTGCCCTTGTGCAATCTGATTTCATGTAACTTTTTTTGAGCTGAGTTGCTTCGTCCATTTCTTCAGAATTTGTGAGTAACCGAGTAAGGATCTTCTGGAAATCTGTAGGAGTATCATTAAGGATTACTGATGGCACTTGAGATAATTTGAGGGTGATCAGACAGTTCTGTTGTTGTGCAGATTTACCTGTATGATTGTACGGAGGTGTCTCCATACTGCCTCTTGTTCTTTGGAGGGGATATATCCATTCAGAAGGATAAGGACCAGGACACCATCGCTGTGGATGAGTGGATTGTTTTCCAGTCTCCAGAAAAAATAGCAACCTTGGTTAAGGTAAGTCTTTCAAAATAATGTACCTGGAAGGCTCAGTGTAACACTGGTTTTACTTAGGGATCTCTGGATTTGATATTCCTGTGGGCCTGTTGATTTATCACTCGGGGAGATGATGTTGGAAATGCACTCCCAGCAAGCAGTGTAAGCACACAGTGTAAGCAAAAGAGATCCAGTTTTACACAGATACTGTGGGATGACTTGGTCAGTACAGGAGATATCCACATGGATATGGAAACAGGAGAGTGGGGCTCCTCGGTTAACAGGAATGGGTTCCATAGAACTGTTTAATAGTAGATCCCAGAAATCATACCTGACTGTTTTTTTAATGCTATTTTTATTTTAAACCAGTCTTTTTAATCCTGAGGTAGTTAGCTAAGTGCTGGGTGGGCTGTTAGAGGCATCACTTCAGAGGTGGTCACCTCTCATCAAAGAGACTGGGTTTTGAGAGACAGTGTTTGATCCTGAAAATAGCAGTGTGGAGATGAACTGAGGGGAGAAGAGCAGGTGTAAAGGGCAGGAGAGCAGGGGCCCCGAGGCACTGGAACCTCTGTGTTGATGCTGTGTGTAGCTCTACCCATCTCTTGCCTTTTTCCTTCTTTTCCTTTATTACAACACTTTCCAGAAATTGAGAAAAGAACTGGATGATCTTCTACAAGAGAAAATAGAAAGCCCCCATCCTGTGGACTGGAATGATATAAAAAGCAGGGACACAGCAGTGCTGACAGCGATCATAGACTTGATCACCACGCAGGAGAACGAGGCCGTCAGGAACTTCGCGCCGCGCTTCCAGGGCGAGCGCTACAGCTGACCCTCACTGCCAGCCTGCACCTTCTTCTGATAGCATTCTTAGCTAGAGAACAACTTCTGTAGGGGAAGCTGGTGGTTTCCTCATCCTGAGGAGCAGTTATCCGGAGCTAGTTGGCAGTATGTGTATGTGCATGTGTTCTGTGCTCGGTGTAGCTTCATGAGGGACAGAGGGGCAGTTGGTGGATGGTGTAAGGTTCTTGTCCTGCTGTAGCTGTTTTCTTTGGGATTTTTACCCATCAGGTAACAGATATTTAAAAGCCCTGCTAAAATACTGCTTAGTAATACCTAAACTGTTTTGGTTTTTTTTTTTCTTTTAATGGGGTGTGGTGAGTAATTATCCTTGCTGTGTTATTCCAGCTGTGCAGCAGTCTGCTCACCAGTATTCCACAGAAGGTAATTACAGCTTAATTTAACTAAACTTGAAAACACTTGTTTAATTTGTAGGGTGGGAGGAAACTCTCTTCAGAAATTTTTCTCCTTTTCTGCATTTCATCCCATTCAATTAATCTGCCTTTGTTTTCTGTCCCCATCCATCATCACTACTGACTGAAATTGCAGATTGCAGAAAGCATGGTTGGATGAAAGTCATGTTGGGTTATGTGTTAAGGTTTCATTGCATTCGAGGGTTTTTTTTGTTTTTTTGTTTTGTATTTTTTTTTAAGAAGTTCATGTATGGGTTATAGTATTCCATTAAGAGTCTTTTTTTGCAAGTCTTATTTTAAATGTTCTCACTGTTTTGAATGTTCTGTTTTGAATGATCTCCAGCTATGGACAATTATTTGAATAACAAACTTTGTTAAGGATTTTGAGGTTTATCCTTGAGAAAAAAAGCCTGGAAATATAACTTTTCTCCCTTCTTTGGTGTTTTGTTGGCTTTTTTTCTTTGCAAAAATGACCCTAATCATCAAGTTCAGGAGGATTTATGCTTTATTCTGAGGAAAGCAGAGCAGCTCAGGTTAAACCAAGTTCCTGGCTAGGCTGTGCTTTCCATTGGGTTAACAAGGGATGGAGGGTGCCAGGCTCCTCAGTGCCACTGCCAGCTGCACAAAACATGGTTTAACCTCTCTCCCCAGCACCAACTGACTGTTCCACCCTCAGGTGTTCTAACTGAGGAGGCAGAGGAGGAGAATCACCCTGCCCCGGGGTTGGGGATGCCGGAGGGAGGCTGAGGAAGGGAGGCTGAGGAAGGGAGAAGAGACCTGGGTGGCTGCAGGGAGGGAGGAGGTTGGGCCTCCTTCTCTGGGGGAATCATCACATCAGATTGGTCCCCCAAGAAGCAGAGGGAACTGAAGACTTTTCCCATCTCCCTCTTCATGGTGCCTCAGCAATGAGATGCTGTCCCATGCTAACAGGTAAATGGGATCTATGACAGATGAGGTAGGACACAAGATCATGCTATTTATCTTTACAGAACAGGAAAATGTAAAATGCCAGTGTTTACTGAAGAGATTTACTTTCTCTGACAAAAATGACATTATCAACTGGTGGCTTTGTGGCATTTAAAACAAAATCAAAACTTTTTTTAGTAAGGATTCAAAAGCACTTTATTGATTGTTGTCCTATAAAATCATAGAAGTCTTTTAATTCCTGAAGAACTGTGTCCAACAATAGGAAAAATGAAAAATGTCTTTACAAAACATTACAGCATTTTTGGAAAAAGTAGGTATGAAAAATATATACAGTGCATTAAAAAAAATCTGAATAAAATTAATGCCTGGATTTATACATTCAGTTATGTGTTAAACATCCACATGTATACAGTAAAATTTGTTAAAACAGTAGCAGTGTTTTTACTATGTTAAATAAGTCTTTGTTCAATTTACAGTTTCTCTCATTACTATTCTACCAGTCCACTTATAAATTAATTTGCAAGGCTGTATAACCACTGTCACACTGTCCAGGTAAGTACTTCTGTACAAAATTACTGCCTTCCTAATGTAGTTTAAATTATTAGAGCTACACATCTTTATAAACACTCAATTCACTCACCACTCAAATCAGCATCTTGTAGGATGAAAACCAGCAGAGGCTGGCGAAGGCAACAGGAAGAAAGCCTTGGTAGTACAAGTTGTCCCCTCGTTTCTACACTGCTGAGTCAGCAGCTGGTCCTTAACAGGAGGGTTTTTCTCACCCACACTCTCACCCCTCTCTCCAGGCACCTGCCCTGAACTCTGCCCAGCCATGAGTGCGTTTGTTCCCAGAGCAGTGAGTGCAGTCCATGTCCTCATCACCGCTGTTCTGAAGCACAAGACCTCAGTGGACAGCTGAGGAAACCAGAAACAACTGCCCCCACTGCCAGCAGTTCCTCTGCAGTCCAATACCTGTGCTGGGATGGAGCAGCAGCACCCGCTCTACAGAGGGTGGGACCTTTATCCAGCTTGCAGAAATCCTTTGCCCACTGCAGAACCTGGAGCCTCACAGAGGTGCAGCTGCAGAGTCCTTGTGAGGTGGTGCCAGCTCTGCCTGTGCCAGGCTGGAGCCAGCCCTGCATCTGCCCTGGAGAGGTAGGTCAGCCTTTACAGAGGCCAGAGCTGGGCACTCGAGCTCAGGAACACACGGCTGCTGACACAAGGGCAAGTGTCCCATGACACAGGGCCTGGGGCTGCAGGACACCCAGCACTGCTGAAAACAACTTCGGGTGCTCAAAACCAGCTGGAGCAAGAGCATGAGGAGGCAGCGAGGCAGGAGCTGCAAGAGTGCCCGAGGCACTGCTGCAAGGTGCTGCTGCTGCGGCCAGGCTCGGCTCGGAGCTGTTAGAGCAGGGATCCTGAGTCTGCAGAGTGCTGCTGCTGGGCTGGGGCCCTGCTGTCCCCTGTCCCAGCCAGAGCAGCCCCCAGCTGGGGTGAGCACACAGCTACACGTTGGTTTCCAGCCCCAGCAGGCGGCCCATGCGCTCCATGTTCTTGTCCAGGGTGGCCCTGCAGGTGATCTCCCTGGCACACTCCGAGGGGAACCAGCCCCTCCGGCCGTCCCGCAGCCGCTCCCCCTCGTACCAGCCTGCAGGAAGGGACAGCAGTGACACCTCTGCACTGACCCACCTGGGCTGGGGGCACTGAGGGACATTCTGCATCTGGCTCCACTGGGAATCACATACCAGTTCAGCATAGCTTTGGCAGATGCTTTTAATCCAGCCAGACCAGGTAAAAAAATAGTATGTGCAAAGCATTGCACAATTTCACTATCTTTTTTGTCATTCAAACATAGTTTGAAGTAATGCTATAGTACAGTGACAGAATCTCTGATTTCACAGGTGACTGAGCAACAGCAAGTTAGAATTTAGTCCCTCAAGTACTGACAGTGTCCTGCATCCCTGAGCCAGCACTTGGTGCTATCAGTGCAGTTGTGGGCAGGTCTGAGCAAGAATCACAGTGATCTTGGGATACTTGATCCTGTGCCAAACCTCAGCAAGCACCCTGTGCCAGAACTGCAGCAGGGAAGCCCAGGCCATGGCACGACATGGGGCTGTTTCTCTTGGACAACCCTGGCACTCACTAGAATGTCTGAGCTCTGTGGTTTTAGACAAATTCAATTTCCTATTTGTGGACACCTCCCATGCCAAAACTGGCCAGCAGCCATGTTCTACAGCTGGTTACATCTGCTGCTTCCTTTAGAAACCTGAACCCAAGGGCTCACGTTTTCCTTGGAAGCTGAACTTTTACTCACTGCAGCCCTGTGCTAACAGGAAACAAGTTTTTGTAGCTGGATCCCCCTGCAGAGGTGACAAATGGTTACTGACAGCAAAATCCTCACTCACCGTCATTCACTTTTTGATAAACCAAAACGACATCAGCGACCTGGAGAGAGAGCTCATCGGCCTGCTTGGCTGTGTACGTTCTGATGGTCTCCACCTGAGCCAGGGCTGGGGAAGGAGCGAGCCAGGCTCAGTTAAACCAGTCCCAGGGCAGGGCTTTTACTACAACACATCCCCATTTATTTAAAACATTTCCACTTTACCCCTTCCCCCGTGCCTTAGGGCAGCCCAGCCCAGCCCAGCCCCAGCGAGGGCAGTGTTGCCCTGCAGAGCACCCACCAGCCCCAGCAGTTGGCACTTACTGGTCCTGTCCGTGTGCTGCCCGTCGCTGTCCTGGCGCAGCGCCGTGATCCAGCGGGCTCTGTCACTCCTGCAAAGCAAAACCCAGCTCATGCCTGGAGAATGATCAGCTCTGAGACTGCCCCTGCTTCTTCCAGTGCAGCACCTCTCCCTTCAGCCCCTGTGAGTAACCCACCACGTCTGTGTATGCTCTGCCTTCTTCACAGGGCAATAGAAAGCTCTCACCTAACACTGGTGCTTTTCTCCTTAGGACCCACATGCCACAGGAGGTGGTGAAACACGATCAAACTGTGCTGGAAATCTTTGGCTCAGAGAAAACATTTCAGTTTTACCTGCTCAAAAGTATTCTGAAGGCACACTGAACTCTCTGAACTGTTTGGCCTTTTAAGTTCCCCTCCCATCCTTCTCAAAAGATAAGACTATAATATTAGGTAACTTAAAATATAGGAATTCTTTTCAGACTCTTGCTCTGAGTGATGATCAGCTGGACTGCTATTTATACTGCAAACAGCACAGAACAAATCAGTAATAAGCCTGCAGAACAAAATGTCTTTTCATACAAAGCCCAGACAACTAAAAATGTCCTGCATTTTTTCCCCAATAAAATTGCATTTCCAAACAAGTCTGAATCATCTCCTGCTTTCATAATGAGATCTTTAATAGAAAGCACTGATGATCTTCAGTTCCTTTCATGGTTATTCTAAACTTTGAAAGCCAACCTAAAACTATCGATTTTTCCAGGCAGGGACATGTCTGGAGCACTCCCTTTCATGTCTCTGTCCTGCCTCCAGCTTCCCCAGAACAAGTGAACTCGTTCAGTGCTGGGAGGCCGTGTGGAAGTGGATGACACATGCACATCCCAGAGCAGGCACTGGATGCTGCTGCTTTCTAAGGCAGGGCACTCCTCAGGGTGCCGCAGAGCAAGGAGCAGAGCTGCTCCTGCTCTAACCCTGCTGCTCCATCCAGCCATCAGCATCATCCCAGCGCCCTGCTCAGGGCCCAGAGCGCTCTGCTGTGCCTGGGGACACTCCTGTGCCACGGCCTGGTGCGGTGCCCGCAGTGACAGCCCCGCAGTGACAGCCCCGCGGTGACACCACCTGGCAGCACTGACCCTCGGGGGAGGCACCCAGCACGGGGCTGGCCCTGCACAGGAACCTGCCCGAGGCACAGCTACCCTCATCTCTGCAGGCAGGGTAATCGAGGCCTTACCCAGCAGTTCAAATTAATAAACCAGAATAAGTAACATAAATAAATAAAGAATAAATAAATGTGTAGTACTCTGGGCAGGGCGGGAGGAGCTGCCTGCGGAGACAATCAGGTGAAGAAATCCCTTTGGTAGCTGTACTCACTGAGTGTCTGCTCCCAGGAGCATCTCCACCCTGTCCCCGGCGTGGTTGCTGAGCAGCAGGAGCCTGAAGAGGTGGGAGGCAGCGCTCCTGCCCGAGTGCAGCATCCCTGGGGCGCTCCTCCCGGGAGAGGAGCCGGGCCCGGGCTCCTCCCCGTGCCAGGGCAGCACCAGCAGCTGCTCCCGCAGCGAGTACTCGGTCACGGTGTAACTCTCCTCACTGCGGGGCAGGCAAGGAACAAAACCCAGTTAGGGCTCAGTCACGGTGTAACTCTCCTCACTGCAGCAGGTAAGGAACAAAACCCAGTTAGGGCTCAGTCACGGTGTAACTCTCCTCACTGCGGGGCAGGCAAGGAACAAAACCCAGTTAGGGCTCAGTCACGGTGTAACTCTCCTCACTGCAGCAGGTAAGGAACAAAACCCAGTTAGGGCTCAGTCACGGTGTAACTCTCCTCACTGCGGGGCAGGCAAGGAACAAAACCCAGTTAGGGCTCAGTCACGGTGTAACTCTC
>JAWWEY010000013.1:753603-776902 GCA_035582745.1 Loriotus luctuosus | reverse complement strand
CTGTAACTCGCCTCACTGCGGGGCAGGCAAGGAACAAAACACCGTTAGGGCCCCGTCACGGTGTAACTCTCCTCACTGCGGGGCAGGTAAGGAACAAAACCCCCGGGTCACGGTGTAACTCCCCTCACTGCAGGGCAGGTAAGGAACAAAACCCCCGGGTCACGGTGTAACTCTCCTCACTGCGGGGCAGGTAAGGAACAAAACCCCAGTCAGCGCTCAGATCCCCACTCGGTCTCTCTGGAAGCAGTCCACAGCCAACACCACGGTGCTGTTCCTCCAGCAGCCCCCGGCTCCACACCGGGGTAAGCAGCTTCTGCCAGAGCTCTGGTGTAACACAAAGCCCCAGCTGAGCTCCCAGGGGACATTTTCACCGGAGTTCTGGGAAATAAACGCTGACAGGGCTTTGGGTTCTTTCTGTAGAATGCCTTTGTGCACTCCCAAATGACGGACACAGAACATGCTTCTAATGGAACCAATCCTGCTCAGACACCCTGAACCAGGGAAAGGGTTGGTTTGGCTTGGTTTTTTGGGTAAGTTTAGGGATTTTTGGAGGTATATATTTTTTTTTAAGAAGTCAGTTCAGTATTTTAGTCTAAATAACTCCTTGGCCAAGGGAAGAACTGGAAATCCCAGCTGGGAGCGCTGCCATCACTACATGGGAATCTTGTGTCTGAAAAAGAAATGTGTCTATGCATTTGTGCAATGAATAATAAATGCATTTCTTATGAATTAATCAACTAGTCTGTACATGTGCACAGCTAATCATAACAGAACCTCTTACTAATTAATCAGTAGATAAACCTCTACAAATCCTTCCTACTCCTCACCTCCATCCCACAAACCCGCTGGATCAGACTCCTGCTGCAGGGAATCCCAACACAAGTAAAAGCAGTCAGTGCCTTTCCCACGACGCTCTGGGGTGAATACTGCACTGATTTCAGCTCAGACCCCAGCCCACAGCCAGGTCTGTGTGAGCAGGACTGGGCTGACCCTTCCCGAGCCCCAGCCAGGTCTGGGCTGAGCCTCTCCTCAGGATCCAGCAGCCCCACACCTGCTGGCACTGACTGCTCCTCTCAGGACACTGCATTAGCACTTGGCAAGTATTACGGTATTTTTAATGATTTAAAAAAAAAATTAGATTGTATCTACACACAGTAGGGGCTACAAGGACAGCTGGCAGAAGAAACATTCATAAATAAACTAAAAACTGGACAGTGGAGAAAAGCAGATTTTTATCCCTTTTCAAAGCCTTGCACACATCCCAAATCCCTGTGTCCTCTCCTGCCCAGCCTTGGGGAGCAGCCCTGTGACTGCAGAGGCCTTGGGCTCCCTCATCTGCAGCATCCCCAGCAGGTCAGAGCCACAGTTCCCCAGCAGTTCCAGCAATGGAGACGGGGCAGAGCTGGGCAGTGGTTGCTGAGCCAGGGCTAGAGATGAACTCTGGTAAAGCCCCAAGTGCAGCCTCAGAAATGCCCATTTTTAGCACCAAGTGAGGAGAGGTGTCTTGGTGCAATGTTAAAAATCTTCTGAGATTCAGCTGCTCAAGGAAAACCACAAACATTCAGCCTCAAGCCAACAAACACTTCTGTCCATGCTGTGGTGCCATGGCAACGCTGTGGGTGGGAGCAGGGCTCACCCCGAGCTCCAGCACTGCTAACGAGTCTGGCACTCATGAACGGGCACAGGGAGCCTCATGCTCCTGCAATCCTGGCAAGTGTGCAGGGAAAGGACAGTCCCAACACTTCATCCTTCCCAAACTTGTCTTTGCTAGGGCATAAAGAATCATCTTTTTAATTCTTCTGACAACCTGGAATCTTAACTGTGCGTGCCAAAAGTAAATCCTGTTTAACAAGCAGTTACTTGTTATTGGTAACCCATGGCAGAGGCTCAAGTAACTCCTGAAGTCATTCCACAGCCAGGATCACGTTAAAAGTCACTGTGATTCAAGGACTGAACACAAAAACAGTTTTATACTGGTGAAGCTCTTACCTCTTCTTCTTGGTGATGATGAGGACATCATTGAAGAGGAAGAAGTACACCTGCTGCTTAGAGGTTCTTTTGGAAAAAAGTCCAGTGTCTTCTACGTATGCTGTTAATTCACCCCTTTTCACCAACCACCGTGAAGAGGAAACCAATGGAAATGGCTGCAAAGCAAGAAAATCACAGTGTAATCCTTCCAAGTTAGAGAAATTTTTATAAGCAGACAACAGAATACAATCTATTTGGGGAAAATGCTTGAATAAACTCAAAGCTCAGAGATTACAAACACGAAGAGATTACCAAAGTTCAAGGGACTGCATCGTTGCTACAACACACAGGTAACAGCTGCAAATACCTGGGAATCACTGGGGCACCTGTCATTGCTGCTCATGGAAAGGAGAAATGAACAGACCTGACTGATCCCATGGGGCTGGAACAGGCTGTGAGAGCTCCTGAGGGCACCGAGCAAAGCCTGACCTCAGCAATGTGTCTGCAGGGTGACAGTGGCTCCTGGAGCACGAGGGGACAGGGGAGTGCCCTCGGTACCTCAGGGCTCCCCTTGGAGCAGAGGGGACACCCCCTGTGCCGGTGTCACCAGGAAAGAGGGGACATGGGAGGTGCAGGTCCAGCCTCCTTCCTTCCTCACCCCTGGCGTGCTCTCCTTGGCAGCACCACGGGAAGGTCCCCACGGCCCTGCTGTTCTCCTGAGGTGTCTCAGCTGCCTGTCAGGCTTTACTGGAAACGGCTGATGAGGGATCCTACAGCTCCTCTCTCTATCCAGCTCAGGTGGCTGGAGCAGGAGCTCCCTTTCCCCCCAGCTGAGGGCCAACACCTGCAGCAGCTGCACCAGAGGATCTGAGCTGCCTGATGTGAAGATTTGCCTTCATTAACCCAAAGTATTCCCAGCTGCAGGAGACACAGAGCCCACAGGAGCCCCTTTTGTACCTCTGGGCCAGGAAGGTGGAGGGTGGGAGATGCGGGGCTGTGCTGGCACACAGACCCCTCTGAGGCTGCCCCCAGACAGGCACTCCAGGCACACCAAGGTGATGAACACCACTGCCTGTTCTCCCCCCATTTAAGCACCTTTCACACACTTTGAACAACATCCCTCCATGCAGTTTGTCAGCTGCCTCCCCCATTCTGCATGAGTTGGCTTTTTGTCTCTCTTAATCCCTGGCCAAGCCAACTGCAGCCTGCCTGTACCTGCTGAGCCAAACCTAGCACTGGGACTGAGACCTCACTGCTGAAGAACAAACACTGGCTCCCTCAAACAGACCCCCACAACTTCTCTTGTGCAAAAGATGTAAAATTTAAGAATAAAAACTGCTGAAACTTAATCAAAAATAGAATTCCACAGTTGAGCCATGTACACAAGCACCACGAGACTTGAGTCACTTCCCTTGGGTTCCCATGAAGCTCTCCACAGTTACATCCAACTAAATAATAAACAAATCTCCAAAACTCTGTGAGACTGGGCAAGAACAGAAATACTTTAATTTATAATGGCTATAAAACAGAATTACAGTCCCATGATGATTGGTTTACAAGCAAAAAATACTTTCAAAAGTTCTATTTGAAGATGAACAAAAAATTCCTCTAATCTGTACTCCAAATGAGTTCATCCCATTTTCCTAATTGACTCTCTTCCAGAGGCAGCTTGGTTTTACTTTAAGTTTTCCTTAATTGCCAAAGGAGCAAATCACGTGCACCATGTCCCTGCTGCAGAAAAGAGGCTCTCAGAAGTGAAAAATGCATTTAACCAGAGTGGGGCTCCCCTGCCCTGGGGCCTGAGGGGCTGCAGGGCTGGGGCTTGGATGCAAATTGGGAAATCTCACACAAAAGCACAGAGAGACAAAGCCCCAGGGCAGGTGGGGTCACCCAGGAGCCACAGAGCCCAGAGGGACAGAGAAGGATGGGCAGGACAGAGGGACCCCAGACCCCGAGGGACTCCTGGGATCTGAGGGAACCTTGGAGCAGCTCAGTCCCCACACTGGGCTCACTCACTCACGATTTGAGTCTGGTACCACCCTCGGGAAATGCTCTGGTGTCACTTGCCCAGAAATGCTGTGTTTGTTGTTGCTGTTGCTATAAGCAAATATTATTACTATCAATTTTTAGACAAAATTTGAGAATAAAAATACTTTAGGCAAGTTGAAAATGTCTTTTTGGAGGCAGCATTTGCCCCAAGCCTGACCCAGGGCCTTTCAAGAGCTGTGCTTGTAAAACCATGAACCAACCTCTACTCACTACATGCCTGATAATGAAACAATCTTCTCCCAAAAGAATCCCCCTTGTGTAATGGTATCAGACATGAATTATAGAAATGGGATTGTAGAAAATATTGAATAGAAACAATAAATATACCTGAAGAAAGTCCAATAAGTATCCCCTACCTATGACTGGGTCTGCGGGTGTTTCCTACAAAAGACTGATTGTACAAGAAATTTTTAATGGAAAGCTGTGATATCCCACCTTGAGGGCAAGGACAAACACCTCCTGGATCCTTCCCTGGCTTGGAAGTGTTTCCCAGGCACACCTTTCCCATCAGGTACATAAGCAAATCTGAGCAGTGAGCAGCAGCCTCTGGCCTCTTTCCTAATGCCAAAATCTTCACAGCAGCCTTTATCTTTACAGCAAAGAATACTCTACACTCAGTATTTATGCAAAATCCCTTGTGCTGTAGCACCACCTTCTAATAAAATTAAAATACTTGACCAAAAGTTTTAATTTCTGTTGTGCCACAACAGTTCACTTTTGAAGAATCACTGTGGGATATGACCATGCTGGTGAAGTTGCCCTGTTCACTGTCCTGGCTGGCCAGGACCACGCTCCTCATCCTACCTTGATTTTGAATTCCAGCTGGGAGTTAATGGTGTACATCATCTCCGTCCTCTCCATCTTGCGGGCGCCCTCGTTGCACAGACGCACGAGCTGCAAACGGGACAGGGCTGAGCAGAGCCTGCAGCACAACCTGCTGCTCCCTGGGAGGCACTGCTGGGGCACAGAGCCAGCAGGGCACAGAGCCAGCAGGGCACAGAGGCACTGCTGGGGCACAGAGCCCAGCAGGGCACAGAGCCCAGCAGGGGCACATCCACCTCAAGGTGGTGTTTGCAGGGCCACAGTGACCAGGGCTGGCCCCGTGGCTGCAGCACCCCCAGCTCCCCCTGACCCCAGTGACCCACAGGAACCCCATCATTTGTGATTCTCCAGGGACAACAAAGGCTCAGCCCCAGTTCTGGCTGAGCAGGGCCACTGCTCTGACCCAGGCTGATGATCAGCTCCACACACACACCCTCCTCCCAGCTGGATTCACTTCCCACACTGCTCCCCCCACAAACCCAGAATCACCACAGTATCCCCCACTTTGGGATCTTTTTCCAAGTAGGAGGCAGTAATTCTGCACAAACCCAATCCTCAGTGCCCTTCCTTAAATACAACAATGCAGAGCCTTCAGTGCTCCTCCTGCCTGCAGTACTTATGCATGGAAAACATCCATTTTTCCCTGGAAGTACTCAGGAGTGACTGGAGAACGTACCTTGCTGACTTCCTTCAGAGCCTGCTTGCAGTTCTCGTATTTTGCTGAATCCTTGGGGGTTTTCTGGCAAATAGTCTGGAATAAAACATCAGTTAGTTCAGAGGACCAAGCAGCACAGACTGCAACCCACAGAGATTTCACATCTCAACTGAAACCCAGGGGCTGAATCACAGCTGTGGACTGAGACAGAGAGGGAACTCCAGTCACTTGGTCACACTAAGGTTTGGGAACAAAGTGAAGAAAAACCTCTCAAGACGAGGTTTATACAACTATCTCCAAACAAAAAACAAAACTGAGTGGGAAATAAAATACTTGATTTGATTGTTTAGATTATTTCAGCCAAAGAGTGGAAGGACCTATAGGAAAAAAGAAACCCAAGAAGGGGAAGACACCCTCAGTGACACTCTGCAGGAATACTGGATTATTATTCCATTTTTTACCTAGAAATGTACTGCAGAGAAGAGAGAATTCAGTATCCATGCTGTCCAGGTGATCAAATTACTCAGTGCTCAATTTAAAAACACACAGAACAAAATTATCAGTTCTGCGTCTGGCTCCTGCCAGTGCTGGAATGTGAGCCTGATCACAATGTGCACTCCTGCTGGTGGTCCAGCTCCTCACTTAGTCCTGGCACCTTAAGTGAAATACCCCAGCTCCTGGTGTGAATTCTGCCTGACAAACACACCCTGGCACTTCCATCACTCCCCCTGAGACCCTGGTCACTGCACAGGGAGGGACAGCTCAGTGCCACTCACACACAGCTCCCTTGGGAATGGAGTCCATCCTTCAGCTTCCCAAGAGTATTCCCTGCCTAAGGGCCCTCACCCATCCTACAGCACAGCAGGTCTTGTTTTTCAGCTGCAGGGTTCATTTCAATCCTAGCACTACATACAATTCCCGGGCTGGTTCCTCCTGAGTTTCAGAACCATTCTGACCCTTTACTGTACAATTTCCCCACTAGAACATCCAAGTATTTAACTTGTGAATGGGGGAGCAGGAGGGCCCAGTCCCAGTCAGCACACAGCTGCAGCAGGAATCCATAATCCACAGCCCAGGAGTGTGTAAGGGAGAAGGTATGAAGAGACTGGAGAGAACCAGAGCTGAGAGAATGTTAACAGTGTGAGAACAAGCAGCAGGAAAGAGGGAGGCAGGTGCTCTCACATCCATCAGCAAGGGCAGCCGAGTGACTCTCTGCATGGGGAGGATGAGGAAGGAGATCATGGGCAGGTTCCGGCAATCCTCGTGGGACTCGATCCGGGACAGCACCTCCTTGAACGCTGGGTTTGTGGCTCTGGGGGAAAGAGGATGAAACAATTCAATGAGATGTTCTACAAAACGATTGTGCGAGTTGCTACATTTCAAATAAACCATGATTTTATAAAAAGGAAGTGTGATTTGCAGGAGTCAGACCACCCCAGCCTTCAGCTTTATTCCACCAGCCCCAGCACTGACATCAAAGCTCAGGAGCTGCCACCATGACTGTGAGGGCAGACCCAGGTGTGCCACACAGGGAGGGCCACTGGCACCCTGTGGGGCACTGAACTGAGGGAGGGAGTGTGAGCCATGACCTGGCAGGAGGGGCTGTCCCAGTGCCCTCGGAGGAGGTGCCCAGCAGGGACAGCCCAGCCCAGCTGGGAGCTGCCCCAAACTGGTGTAGCCAAAAAGGTGCACGGCAGAGTCCCCCAGCCCCGGGAGCCCGGCAGGAGCTGTGCGTGCTCACAGCAGTCTCTGCAGGGTGCGCTGCTGGTACACCTCGTTGGTGCAGTACTTCACGTAGGGGTCGAAGGTGGAGCCCGCGTGCCTCGCCACGATGTCGCTGATGTCCTCGATGAAAATGTTCTTCTGGTGCCTGGCCTCCAGCTCTTCAAAGAACCTGCGGGTAACATCAATTGCTCACTTTCACATGCAAACAGCACCTTCCTCTCACAGCACTCCCCTGACACAACCCAGTTAGCAACTGATGCCAACTGGGCTGGCCTGGGACAGGGTGAGGCCATCCCTGCTTTGGCAGGGCAGGGAGGGCAGTGCTGGCAGGACACAGCCCAGGACACAGCCCAGGACACAGCCCCAGGGCTGCTGCTGGCCCCTGGCAGCTCAGCAGCAGCGCCGGCACAGCCATTTCCCACTCGCTCACTGCCACAACCAAACAGCATCACTTGAGCTGGTCAGACCAGAATTTCCAGAAACAGGGCTGGAAAAGAAATGAAACGACTTCATACACACATGAACACATTCCCTCTTGCAATTAAAGGCAGCACAGCAGCAGAAGGGCTCGATGGAGTACAGGTATGTGGGGCTGCTGAGCCAAGGACAAAGCCATGTGGTGGTGGAGCAGGACACGGTGCTCCACATCCTGCAGCCCTCCACTGGAACCAAGCAGGGACTGGAAACACTGAAAATGGGCACAGAACCCAAAATCCTGAGCTGGCTCTTCCCCTAACCACGTTTGTTCTGACAGCTTCCCTGCTGTCTCTGTCCCACATGTGAGTCTCTGGCCACTGGATCCCTCCCACTGCTTTCTGCACTCCCAGCGTTCCCAAAGCACCAGCCCTGATTTCCATGGTGCTCACTGGAAATCACAGAGGGGTGGAACAGCTCACAGAGCAGCTCTGCAGGTCACCCCTCACACATGAAAAGCTGTCCTGGCTGAAGCCTTTGTACATCAGCATTCACTGCAAGAATCCTCAACTCCCTTGAGCCAACAAGTTAATACAAAAATTCTCATCCAGCACAGAAAATATTAAGGAAATACTCAGAACACATGAGATCACATTAAGCTCCAATATTTTGAAATCTGCTTTATTTAATTTCAGCCCTTTATTCAATTTTTTAATCACTAACAGTGGCTCTTCAAATCTGCCACCTTTTTCAAGTGATGCCCTCCACAGTTTGCTTTACAAACACACCTCAAACATGTGAGAGGAGCAGAACAGGCTGAGCAGCAGCTGACTGTGTGCAGCAACAGAGCTTAACTAAATGAAGGCACTCTCCACGTGTGTTTAGAAGCAGCTGCTGCACCGAGTGGCTGCCAGGCTCCCAGCGGGTCAGCCAGAGCCACCACAATCAAGGAGATTTTGGGTTTTGGGTTTTGTTTTTGTGACGTTCTGACACAGGAACTGCACAGGGACTGGCTGATGAACAGGCTCTGCCTGCAAGAGCTGAGCAGAATTTGTTAGAGCCCTGTCACTGCAGCAGGCAGAGCCCTGCAGCCCCTCCTGTCCCCACGCAGCCCCTCCAGGGCACAGCACAGCCTGAGCTGCCACACACTTGTGCTGTGGGCTTGGGCTCAGTGCCAGGGCCAGCCCCAAGGAGCACATAAATATAAAATTACAGAAAAAAGGGCCTGTAAGTATGGAGCCTGCAGTGTCTCAGGAGGCACAGCAGAGCCCCATCCCACACTGGGATTTGTTTCTCTCTGCTCAGACATGTTTATGGCTGGGAGAACCTCCCACTGCTGCCAATTCCCTTTGCTCAGGACATGAGGAAATCCAACATTTCCTGCTGTGTTGTGGCACACTGACAAGGTGTTGGACCCTGCTGGGCCACAGCTTCCACCTTTAGAATTTATCTGGTGCTTCCTCAGTGACATCATCAGAGACAGTCCCTGTAAGAACAGTAAAGACATGGGAGGGTAGAAGACAGAAAAAAAAAAAGGAAAAGAAAAAAGGGAAAAGAGGGACAAAGAGGAGCAGTATATCAAAGTCCCATCTCCCAATATGTCCCATGAGGAAATCCTGCACCAAAGGTTGACTCAAAAGCTGTAGTTTTCCATATCCAATCTGCTAATTATTGGATACAATCAGTGAACCAGACACATCATAAACCCTTTCACTTACAATTTTAGGATAGATTCTGCCATAGAGCTCAAGACTGAGGGATGGAATGATTCCATTCAATTTAACCAACAAGGAATTTGCTGTGATGTGTGCAGCTATTTTTGCTGCATGTCAGAAGGATTTACTTCAAATATCTCTTTGTTAAATCCAGGACTTTTCTGGTTAAAGTTAGATCCAGTTCAGAGAAAGCCCAACAGCATTGTAGGACAGAATTTGATTTCCCTCATCTTGCCTTACACTGTTTAAAAGAACCACCCACCCTGCAACACTCCTGAAGGCCGAGGGCCAAATTCAGAAATGCAGGTTTAGCTCCAGGGTGCTGCTGGCACCACCTGGGACAGAAAGCAGGGGAGGGGCAGCAAGCAGAACTCAGCCTCTTCCCCCTGGAGACAGGGGCTGTGATATGTGCAGTCATTACCAGAGCAACAACTGCCACCTTGAGATAACTTCAGCTAGGAGTAACAGAGATTTCTGATCAACCTCTCCAAACCTGAACTTTCTCACCAGGGACAGAAGCTGAACATCTGCAACATTATTGTTATTTAGGGAAGGAGAGGGGGATTTAAAATAGTAAAAATAGGAAAAATAGTATTATTTCCATAGAATTTTCATGCTGAATCAAAATCAGTTTTTATAAAATAAAAAAGGCTGGAGAGAGAGTAATAAAGTGCAGAACTGCAATCAGTTTGTTTGGTGAGTTGCCACAGTGTCAATAATGGAACCCATCACACAGCTACACACACAAAGTCAGCACCCAGGCCTGCAGACTGAGAGCCCACAGAGCTCCTTTCCCTGGGCAATGCCCGGGCAGGAGCAGCTGCCCTGCAGCCCGTGTGCTGCCCTGTGCCCAGCCCAGGGCCCAGGCCTGTCCCATGGGGAGCCACTGGCCTCTGCAGCTACTGATGGTGCCTGGCAGGAACCCAGGGCAGGGGAAGGCACAGCAGCCCTGCCAACACATCCTGCTCCAGAGACATCCCCAGACAGCAGCAAGGTGCCCACAGCACCTGGGCACAGGGGGGACCTGCAGGACAACAACTGCCCATGCAGCCAATAAACACACCCAGAGACTCTGGGAACACAAAATGGGAATGTCTGACAAGTCATGAACCCACCACAACCAGAGTGCTCAATCCTGCCATTCCGTGACTAAACAGAGTTTAAAACCTGACAGAATCTGTTAAAATGGTTTTGTTAGGATCTTTTTCTGCCAATGTTGCTCTGGTATCACAGAAGCATTTGCCCTTTGCTGGCCTAATGGCAGAAAAGGTACAAATCCTAAAGCTTTCCTTCTTCCTATAAACTGGGGATGGGACCCTGCAGACCAACTGCTCCTGAAGACCAGAAAATTAGAAACAAATTAGAAAATTCCCTAATTTCCCTGGGACTCCTCTTTCCCCAGAGAGGCTCCTGGGGAGCTCTCTGACCTGACAGTGATTTCTCAGGCTGCATTCCTGGCTCACTCCTGGCTGAGCTGCTCCCTGGCATCCCCAGAGCCCAGCCCAAGAGCTCCTGAGCAGGGCTGCACCAGTGACAGTTTGGGTTCCAGCACATCAGACAGGCCAGTGAACTGCAGCTCTCTGCAGCCACCTTCCAGGAGCTCCCACAAACACACACAGCACGGGCTGCACAGGTTATTCATCTCCACTCCTCTGCCAGAGACATTCCAGGGAGCTGCCAAAGGCAGAGACAGTCTCTGCTCTCTGCATTCTGCTTCCAACAAAGGCAGCTTTGTTCCCCCAGGAATGCCCTGTCAGGCACTGCAGGCCCATCCTGGTGTTACTGGAGAGTTTCCATCAAACATGTTCCAAGTCAAAGTTCCTAGACAGAGGCTTTAAGCAGTTCCAACTAAAGGTTTTTATAAAGTATTTTTATCAGCTCAGGTTTCTTCAGCTCACCAAACTTCTGTCCAAGCAACCAAAACCACTGGTAACTACACTCATACTCAGGTTTGTACTAGGCAAAGGCTGCTTAAAAACCAGCAGAATGGGACAGATGGTCCATTAATAACAAAAAGGTGGATTTTGCTACTTTGAAACACCTTAAAAACAGAAAGCAGCAGTTTGGAGATAGCAAGGTGGTATCTGGTTTAAAATCACTTCCATTGTTTACAGAAATGACGTTGCTCAAAGTCAGCACAGAGTTTTGTTTTAGTTTAACAGTATTGCAAAATAAATTATGTTTTCATTTAAGTTTAAAAAGGAGTTATGACTTCTGATTCTACCCCAAGTCATAAAATCCCAAGTTCTTAAACCATGAGACTTCACAGACAAGAAAGAGTAAGATTATAATTCTAGGCTAATGTGGTATTTTTCCATTCTTTTTTTTCCCTCTCCCTCCCACTTCCTTTGAAGACTATTAATCAAAAGGGATGCTAGAGTTTCCCTAAGAGCACTGCTCTCCCCACCCCCACTGTCCTTTACTTTTACACCTCACACTCTGTGTAAGGAGTACCTGTAAAAGGAACTTTCCTTGAAAATTAAACCTTTGATGAGCTGCACTCCCTGACACCAGTGCCACAGACTGGGGTGGCTCTGGGGCCACACAACCCCAGCCTCTGGCAAAGACCTCAACTGCAAGAGACAAAGAAAGGAGAATGGGAGAGAGAAAGGAAGGGTCCCCAGCCAAACCCAAACGTTCTCCTGCTCTGTAGCTCCTGAACTGGGTTTGCACTTGACACAGCACACCAGCCTCCAAAAAACAAGATCTTGTTGCTGCATGAACTTCAGAAGACAAAAGTCAAACTGCTGCACAACAGATGTCAAATTCCACAGACTTCGTGGTGTCTCAGAGAAAAAAAGCCAAGAAATTACTTTACTGTGACTGGGGACCAAGTTCCACCAAGGTAAATGAGAGTTTAATGCTAAAGAATTCACAAAGGGGACAAAAAAGGGGGATCAAAATAAAAAACCATTCAGAATCCTTGTTCAACCCCTTCTGAAAGGAGGCCAATATTTCTCTGTTGCACAGGAAAAGAGATCCATGTAAAGCTGTACAGAGCTACAGTTGTGAGCACTCAGTACCCTCATGAGCCACTGCAGCCACTGTGCTCACTGCAGACTGCAAATCAGGGACAGGAAAAGCACCACAGACAGTCTGAGGCTTTAGTTCTGTGCAATACACAATCCACCTGCTGCTGTGAACAGAACAAATTGCAGGGAAGCCAAGCCACTTCCAGCAACTTTGTGAAAGAGAGTGTGAAGCACTCTGAGAGCACATACATATGCATGTCCTGGATTAAATCGCACTGGCAGCAATTACCAGCCAGCAACAAGGCTCCTCTGCACTTGTATCGTGTAAGATCTGCCATTTCCTCCTCTCAGGCCCTATCTGCAGTGTCTGTTTCCCTGGCTGTAGACTGAAGGAATGTGCCCCAAAGCAGCAGCAGCAGAGTAGTGATGCCCATGGCAGCAGAGCCCTGGGCTCACACAGGGGTGCCAGTCCCAGAGACAGCACGCCTCAGGACAGCACCTCTGCATCCCCTGGCACCAGCCAGCTCTGCAGGGCAAGCATGGAACTCCAGCTCCAGTTTAACAGCTCAGCAGGGCAGACCAAGCTTTATCTGATGCCCTGCAAGGCCCAGGTCTGAATGCCTGAGCAGCATTTAGCACAGAATTGCTCGGATTTGAAGATTGCTGATTTCCACTACCATTCACTCTGTGCTTTCCTTCCCTCCCATTTTCAGAGACACAAATCCCAGGCCAGCCCTGCTCACCCTGCTGTGCAGGTCTCTGCCACTTGTACTTTCCATCTTCAAACCAGCAGGAGTTTGGGAAGAAATGCTCACACTAAAATGGATAACTCAGCAGCCAAAGAGAAACCTGCTGCTATGCTTAAGGATGCACAGCTCTGGTAAGTACAGAAATGCCACACTCACTTTTTGCTTGCTTCATAAACATCCGTGATGTTGGAGAAGAGGTGGTGGCTCTCTGTTTTGGTCATTGTGAGGCTCAGTTCCCTGGAATTTTTAAACATCCTGATCAGAATCTCCAGGCTCAGCAAATACGAGTGCTCAGAAGATATCACCTCAAATATTGCCTGCAAAGTGAAGGAGGAAAAGAAGAGACTTACTAGTGACTGGGTTTTTTTCCTCAAAAACAAAATGTTGAGCAGGGGTGCAAAGCAAAGTTTTGGATGTAAGCTGGAGATTATGACTTAAATATTCATCTCTATAATAGTTGCATCATTAATTATAAATAAGTTATTTAATACTAGAAAAAAAAGTTTTTGCTAACAAGTCTATATTCAGAGTTTTCAATACAACTGCCAAGCAGGACATTGAAGAGAATTCAGCAGCGAGTGTGACCCCAAGAGCACAGCAGTGAGGCTGGAGGCACAGGCTGAGGCCCCTGGTGGAGCTCTTCCCAGACTGGGAACAAAGTCATCAGCACAGGCAGGAATGGGGCAGACTCTGCTCCTGATGTGCAAGGAAGGGAGAGAGAATCACCTCACCATGGCCCCAACACATTCTGGAGAACAAAACCAGAGCAGCGTGCCTGACACACAGCCAGGGGCTGGGGCAGCTCCCTGGTGCTGCTGGGCACTGCTGGGTGGCACCTGCAGCCACACTGGGGTTCACCTGCACCACAGCAGGGTCAGGGCACGTGTGAGCCCCAAGGACAGTTACACTCTCAGGGGCCACGGGCACCCTGCAGCTGGTACACACATACACAGGGATGTTAGGCTTGCAAGGAAACACCTACTGAAAATAATTTTAGCTCAAACCAGTCTGTGACACACTTTCTTTAGCCAAAATATGCACAGAGATCCATCTCCCTAACAGATTCTGAAAGATGGGATGTGTATGAAGACAGGACATGGACATTAATGAAGGCAGAAGACAAATGTATTTTTCTGCAGTGACAATGTATATAACTATAAAATAATCTAATGGGCTCTAAAAAGCAATTTAAAGAACAGATAAAGAATAAATGATAAAAGGCAGTTTAAAAGAAATACAGCAAAAGCATGAATTGGTAATGTAACTACAGCTTAAAAATATTTATTTAGACTCCCACTGAAAGAACTGGCCTCTAAAATTCAAATTAAAAACCCTCAGGCATGAAAACATTTTTTGGTAATATCAAAGACTTTACTTTTAAGAGGAATCCAAAGAACTCGTTCTTTTTGAAAGGATGCAAGTATGGCTCCAGGAAACACAGACTAAGGGCTCCTAAGGATATCACTGAAACACATGCCTTGGCTCAAAAGCTTCCCAGCAGGAGGAGGCTGAGCTATGTCCTGAAGAGGAAAGAAGGCACTGGGACAGATTGCCACGGCAGGTAATGCTGCAGGGTTCCTAGCCAAGCCCTGCTTGCTGGGGAAGGACACACCTGGGGAGGAGCTGCAGGACACAGCTGCCCTGGCCAGGCTGGGCTTGGCAAGCTCCCCTTCCCTGGGACAGAGCCCTGCAGGGAGCAACAGGGGCACAGCACAGAGAGGACACAGGAGCAAAGGGGACAAGGAAAGTGGGTGAAGAGGATACAGGAGCAAAGGAGGAAAGGAAAGTGGGTGAAGAGGATACAGGAGCAAAGGAGGAAAGGAAAGTGGGTGAAGAGGATACAGGAGCAAAGGGGACAAGGAAAGTGGATGGAGAGGACACAGGAGCAAAGGGGACAAGGAAAGTGGATGGAGAGGACACAGGAGCAAAGGGGACAAGGAAAGTGGGTGAAGAGGACACAAGGGGCAAAGGGCAGAGAGAGAACAGACAAGCACCCTGATGGTGCTGCTGCCAGCAGGGAGCCCCTGCCCTGCTGCAGGGCTCAGGGACCAGCTGGGCTGCAGCAGGCACATCCTGTGCCCAGCACTGCCCATAGGGGTAGGGACAGCCCAGGGGCTCTGTAAAAGCTGCTCTTTGCTCCCCACTGCTATGGAAACTCCTGTGCCACGTCCCCCCTCTGTGAGCTGGAGTTACTGTCACCCCTTCCCTGGCACAGCAGTGACCCTGGTGCTGCCAGGCTGGAGCACCCCAGGAGCCCCTGGCATGGACACAGCCACCTCAGCACACTCTGGGCTCATTTTTTCTCCCTGGGGAGAGAGGACACTTCACTGGAGAGCAGGAAGCCAAGCAATGAACTCTTATCAAGGTCTCCTTATCGACAACCAGAGCACTGAGGCAGGTGTGCAGTGCAGCCCTGAGCAGCCAGCCCCAAAGCACAGAGTACCTCCTGTCTCTTCCTTTCCTCCTGGCTGATGGCTTCTGACAGACCATTCTTCTTCACCTACAAAGACAAATCAATCGATATTTTAATACTTTTTGTGGGAAAATGTGATTAAAAAGAGATACAGTACTATCAAAACCTAGAGAGCAAAGCACCAAGGAGGGCCTGGCTCTACAGGAGGTCTAAACACAGGACCCAGATCAGGAGAGACACCAGGGCAAGTGAAGGGCAAGGGCCACAGCACCACACACGTGGAAGGCCCTGCTCTCTTTGTGGAGCAGAGGCACATCAGACACCAGACCCCACAACCATTTCTGTCAGCCTTCTCCAAAAGTTCCTAACATGCTATACCAACAGCTTTCTCTTCTTGCTCCACCTGCTCCCTGGAGTTTTAAAGGATATACTATTCCTCATTTGGTTCCTGCACAGCAGGCCCCCCAATGCTGGACAGCAGGAATAAGGAGGTGGCACACCCGGGTCTGCACACCAAAGCACAGAGTCACAGGTAAATGCCCATAGAAGTTACATCAACATTCCAGTGTGGGAGCCACCAGCCTCTGGAACGCAACTCCCAGACTCCCACAGCACCACGAGCAGACACTTCTGGGTGCTGAGCAAGAACTAATTAGATGGCTTTTTATTTAACAATTAAAGTACATCTTAATCAGGAGCCTGAAAGCTCCAGAGCATTCCCGAGGAAGTGCAAGGGCACTGAAAGGTGCAATGTAACTTTTTTCTGGATGCAGTGGAAGAGTTTGCCAAAAACACACCAACACAGGAAATAGCCAGGAACACATCCCCCAGATTTCAGTGCTCCCTGTTAACACAGACACTGCCAGAGAGCAGGGAGCTCCACGGGGCACCTGCTGAATTCCTGCTCCAAACTGCAGCTGGCACACACGGGTGTGTCCCACTAAGTACACATGAATTCAGGGCACATGAACTCACAGCCAAGGGCCCAGCCTGACACTCCCCATCAACAGCCACACTTCCAAAAGACAGAGACCCAGATGTGGAGACCGCTTTGGCCATTTCTGCCAAAGAAAATTCAATACCTAATTTTGATGTGTCCAAAATGTTTAAGCTGAAATAATCTAAAAAAACATCATGTGTGATACTAAGCAAACAAAAACTTCATATAAGCTAAGAACATGACCAGAAGGAAGAGGCCCAACATCACAGCTACTAACACTGGACTGGCTTTTCCCCAGCAATGACTGATTCAGCCGTGGAGGTGAGAAGCAAAGGATGAAAAGAGGACAGGTGAACTCTGGTCAGGGACAAAAAGTTCCTTCAAAACAAGGAGGTGCTGAAAGGGGGAACTCACCAGGAATCTACTAAGTGGCTGCACCACAGCCAAAGTGACCACAAGCCCTTTAATACAGGGAGAGAAAGGGGAACCAGGGCAGACATCAGCCCTGAAGGCACCAGAGAATCACACCAAGGGGTCTGGGCTGGTACCATGGAGGGGAGACAGCCCTGCACAGTGACCTGTGAGTGGTCCTGGAAGGAGACAGCCCTCCACAGTGACCTGTGAGTGGCCCTGCACAGTGACCTGTGAGTGGCCCTGCACAGTGACCTGTGAGTGGCCCTGCACAGTGACCTGTGAGTGGCTCCCTAAAGCCACTCACAGCACCTGACTTTTACATGAATGAGAAATCAGTCACATCTGAGATCAACACGTGTGAATTCACTTCAGGAAGACAGAAACACCCTTTTATATTACTGCTCTCATAAAGAATCTGAGCACTCCATACCTGAAGGGCACTGCCCTCAAGCACAGCGTGGTGGGAGCTGCAGCACTGCCAGGGCAGCCTCCTGCAGAGAGAGGGGATCCTCTGCCCCTGCCCTTGCCTTCCCAGCACAGGCACTGCTCATAAACACCAGAGGCATTCTCCTCCTCCTTTCCTAGCATATGCTGAAACCCAGGACTGACATTTTCCAGCTGACTTCCTGCAACAACTCCAGACTCACTTTTTAACTTCTTAATACACATTGACAGCATGTAATTTTTCCAGAGTTATAAACACAGTCACTATGAGTATCACATTCCCAGATTTTGTTTTCTCTATGCACCACCTTCTCTCGTACACTCCCCCACTTTCAATTTTGCAAATCAAATACAGACAGTGCACAAGTTTGTGTGTGAGGAGTAGTAAAGAACAAGTTGGTTACTGTAAGTGAAGCACAGCACAGAACAGTTCTCCTCCTGAGATGGTCTTCATGCTATTTCTGTCTCAAAGCAAATTAGTGTTTTGAAATTATCATTATTATTACTAAATAGCATTCCTTCCAAAATACCTCAGCTGTTGAACATTTAACTGCTAGTTTGCCCAGAAGGCAGAAAAAACAATTTGACTTCATTATAAACACTTTTTTTGCAAAATGAAGCCAATGAACTGTATTTTAAGTATTTGACTGTTGGAAAAAGAAAATTAAAGTACATATTTACAAAACCACATTGTCTTGCCTTCTTTATAATTACTGAATCAGAGAGATTCACCTTTCAATACTTTAAAGTGCAAAGGGTCATCAGCATCTGAAAGACAGCTCTGCTAATCAGACAATCTAACCAGCCTTTGGGGAGCTCCCTGAGGCTTAATCCCTCATTTGTTGGGATATACAGAGCTGATGGCCAAATACTCCAGGTGATCTTGTCATGGCATAATCTCTCTAATGCCTGAGATGAGCATCTACAACATTCTACAAGTTACATTAACAAAAAACAACCCCAGACCCTTCATTATAGGGATATCCCTCCAGAAGCCATAGAAATGGTCCAAGAATAACCACGGAAACACAGAATTTTGGTGGTTCCTTCAGTCCCAAAGTCCCATGCACGAGGAAAGAGCTGTGGCAGTAGCAGCTGTTATCAGTAATCTGTCAGGTTGTGAGCAGGGAAGGATGCGAGACTGCAGCCCTGAGCAGAACAGCTGAATTTACTTTGTTAACGATGCTGCTCTGCCAAGGCCCTGCAGACACTTCCCAGCCTGTGCAAGGGACAGCACAGCACCACCAGCTCTGCTCTCCACTTCTCAAAATGCTTTCCATTAGACATCTGCACTCGAGCCAGCCTAAGAGCTGGTGTGCAGTGATTCAGAACAATTCAGCAGCAACTTGTGTGTAACTAACTGAAGCCTTTCTTTAGTATAATTCACCCTTTTAGTGAACTCACACAACCCTTTTTTTAATGAATCAGTAAAGTTGTGTCTTTGCCAAATACAGGACTCTAAAATGAACTTGGTTCCATTGTTTTTTTATGTGAAACAAAGACCAGTAACTGACTGGGACCTCCATGTCGTTCTTATGAGATGAAAAAGATGATGACAAATTTCAGCCAAAAACTCCAGCAGCGAGTAAGAGAAGACTTTGCTTCAACCCACCCTGAGATCCTGTCTCTGGCCATGCAACTCACCACAGAGAGCTGGCTCCACGTCGACCTCAGGGGCTTATAGTGAAAAACAACCTTGTCATCCAGTTTCTGCTCTTGGGGCTCAGACTCTTCATCAGAATCTATGTCCAGAGCTTTTTCCTTATAGTTCTGATATAATACAGCATTTTCTGTCAAATAACAACAGTATGTCAGTCGTTACTAGAAAGTTAGTTTAGTTGCACTCATAAAAATTTAAAGGAACATTTAAACAATGAAAGAAACCAAAGTGTCACTGTGCTGCTCACACTCCATGAGACAAAGATAGCAACTGATTTGGGCTGGACAATGGTGCAGTACAGTGACAATGGATCACTGTACCCAAAGATCCTCCCAGACCGAATTAAAGAACAGATGTGGCCTTTGTCAAGAAAAAAAATAGCAAACAATTTTTTCTTCCTTGGTTTGCTGTACCCAGTTCTGTAATTAAGCAGCAATTAGAAAACAGGATTGTGTGTCAGTGGAGCAGCCACTGATCTGCAGGTCTCATTATTTTCATGTCCAGGAAAAGCACACTGCCCAGGCCAACCCTTCTTCTGTCGACTCTAAATACTCTCTTCACATTGCACTGTTTCCCAGTTTCAGAGCTCTGAGGTCAGAACTATTCCAAAGAGAAAGTTAAAAGCCTGTCTGAGTAAGCAGGAGACCTATGAACCTTCAGACCAAATACACTCCTGGCATATTTGAGTTGTGCCATCATTAATTCAGAACTATCAGTGGCAAAGGAACACAGGCATGGAGCACTCCCACTGCTTCCCAACCTCCCTGGCCACACACCCCTGGCAACAGCAGTGAGCAAGGACAGAAACTCAACACCACAAAAAGCCACAGACAAATTCAGCCATTAAACAGGCAGGCTCTGAAAGGGACTTTTAGATGGGCCAGGTTTTGGATAACATCCAATCTTCCCCTACAAGAAAAGGGGGAACTGAAGTGGAAGTTTGGCTGCTCCAGGCAGGGCCCCAACTCCTGCAGTCCCTCACCTGGCTGGGTGGGACTGTCCCCCCTGCTCAGACCAGCTGCGGCCTTTGGAGCAGCTCTTGGAGAAAGGCATGTTGAGTTTACACACTTTTAACTGAGGAAACTGTCACAGCAACTGAACTGTGGGAGGCATTCCAGAGAACGTTATTAGCTGGGATCCTCAAAGACAGACAGGACTATTGGAAAAGAATCCAGAAAACATCATCAGGAGATAGTGTAAGAAGAAATAAAAATAAAGAGTAGGAAAGGGGATGATGCAAAGAGAACACAGCGGGAAGCTCTGAAAACAGAAACAAGAGGAAGGTAACACAGCAGCTGAGATAACCTCAAAGAGGCATTAAGCAGAGGAAAGCCAAGAGAGTAGCAGTTACTGTAAGAGAACTTCTGTGGACTCATCATAGATGTTTTCTTGTTGAAATATCGGGAAAAGCAGCAAACTTGGCAAACCCAGAATTAACAAGTACCACAAAAATACAGCTCCACAGACAGTGTTTTTCTGACACTTATATCTGAAACCTAAGTAGCAGGAAAGGAAAATGCTTACAGAGCCCAAGGGCTGAGCCCAGCAGCCTCAGCTGATGAGAAGGCACAAACAGCTGTGTGACCCCCAGCCAGAGTAACGACTCAGGTGTGTGCTGCAGGGAGGGCCCAAACCCCTGACAGATCAAATGTCCTGCACCTGGGCACAGCCCCAGCAACAGGTAGGAGGGCAGTGCCACCCGGAGGAGCCCGCTGTGGAGCTGCACAGAGCTGTCAGGGCTGAGGCAAACACCGCCAACAGCTCAGGTTTTGGGAGGGACAGGAGCTTACGTGGAAAAGAAGCCCTTGATACAACTTTTTAGTGCCACTTCATAGTCTTTAAAATAGCCCTAAGGTAGGTCTACTACCAAAATTATAGTCCCACATCTCAGTTGCATTACTGAAAAAGAAGGTACTGAGTCTTTGACTCTGTACAAAGGAAGTGTGCAAAACAATCCTGAAGTTCATTTCCCTTGGGAGTTATTAACAAGTCTGGACAGAGCAGGACTCACCTTCCCCATCAAACGTCCCTTGTCCTTTCAGCATCTTCTGCAGATAATTTTAAGAGAAAAGAGTGATATGTTAGAAGGAGAAGAATGCAAAATAATCACAGTAACAAGAATGTCTGTTTTATTCAAGACTTGGGCACCAAATCAACGGGCCCTAATCTGTAAACTTCATGTGTTGGACAAGAGTTCAGTAAAAACAATTGTGTCACCAGAGAAAGTGAAAAGCTCCCCTAGTTTCATTTCTCTCATGTCTTGTTTAGATGTATTTTCCCTGTGTTTCAAAAACACACTGCACTGGCTGGAGAGGGGTTCAGTGAACTCAGCTCATCCCTCTGTCTCAGGGCTGTCTGCGGAGGCGCAGCACTGAGAGGCTGCCCTTCCCCTCTGCAAACAAAAGCACTCTGAGCACTTCGGAAAGGAGCCTTCTAAGAGCACAACAAACCCCTGAAATAAAACAGCTGCTCTCGTGTGACAAGTCCCAGGGCCCAAGAGTCTATTTCATAAAACACTACTTGCAGAGAACTCTAAAGGACAACGCAGTTTCACATCCTCCTATCTTAAACTTAACTCACTGTTTTAAGTCTACTACCAAACCAAGCCACACTCTGCAGCTGTTCACTATTTCATCAATTTCTATTTCACTGTCTGCAGTGTTTTCACAGAAGCATCCAGTACCATAATTTCAAACTGGCTGAAAACTGCAATAAAGCTGATAATTATTTTAAAAGCTACAGCATCAGCTCTTGGATGTACTTTATTACACAGAAATCTGTGAATACATTTCATACAGTAACAAGTTATATCTAAAATAAGGAGATACAATATTACACTATGATAAGTAGAAGAACACTCTCAATATGTCTTTATAATTTAATACATTAACATTCAGTGTAACTACTACAGGATTCTAAAGGATTACAACCAAGATTTAAAAACAGGCATGCTGCTTTTACTTTCAGGCATTAAAAATTAAAATTACCTTCAGGTATTAAAATACCTGAAGTGATTTTTATCAATTTAAAGATCACTCAGTGAATTTTAAAAATATTTTAAAAGTAATATCTCAGAGAAGTGAGGGAGGAAGTTCATTTTTCTGTCTCTATTCTAGGACACAGATTTTATTAAGACAATGTCCCTTTTTTTTTCCTGTTTACTCCTTTCTAGGACACAGGTTTTAAGCCCGTGATTCAGCTGTGAAAGCTGGAGAATCCAGCAGGAAAGGCGAGCAGGAGGCAGCCAGCAAAGGCTCTGAACCTCCTGGGTTTCAACAGAGCCCGCCACCTCCAACACCTCACTTGGAAAATAGTCCTTTTAAAACTCACAGTCACCGTGAAAAGTTTTACGTTAGCAAGAAAGCAATCTGAAAACTCCCAGCATTTATGGGAAATGCAGGATCAGCAGGCCACACTCCCACGGAGCCAACACCTCCACCTATCAGCACACCTTACCTTTATCCTCCCCAGGCTCGAGAACTTCTCCTTATCTTCAACCACCGCTTTCAGGATGGGCTGGGACATTCTGTTTTTCTTCTTGCAGTTGGCGGAGCCGTCCAGGTCCACGCCGCTGACCACGGCCCGGCGGTAGGACGTGGAGCGCAGCCCGCGCCGCAGCGCGCCCGGGCCGCCGTCGGGCTCGTCCTCGGGGTCGCTGCCCAGGGCCGGCCGGGGGGTCTCCACCAGGCTGCGCGCCTTGAGGCCCCGCTCGTGGCCCTGGGCGCGGCCCGCGGGCCGGCTCTCGGCCAGGCTGCGGGGGATCAGCTGCTGCGAGCCCACCCTGCACGCCGCGGGGCTGTGCGTGCTCAGCAGCGCGGAGGGCTCCGCGCACGGCACGGCCGGCGGCCCGCGGGCCACCACCGGCTCCTCCGGGGGCCCGGCAGCCCGGCCGCGCCCGGGGGATCCCCCCGGCTCCTCCGGGGGCCCGGCAGCCCGGGGGCACGGTGCGGGCTGAGCGCTGGCTCCGAACACGATCCGCTCCTGCTGCGGGGCCAGCACGGGCAGCCCCGCGGTCCTGGGCGGCCGCGGCCGGCGGCCCTGCCCGCTGCCCGGCGGGGAGACTGTGCCGTTGGCGGTCGAACCGACGGGGCTGTCCGGAGCCAGGGCGAGCACCCGGGAGCGCCGCTCCGGGGACAGCGCGGGGGAGCCCGGCGGCCGCACGGTCCCGTTGGACACCGATCCCATGGCGGGGCTGCCGGGCGAGCGGGTGGCGGTGCCGGCGGGCTGAGTCACGGAGAAGACGCACCTGTCCTCCACGGGGAAGTCGGTGACGAGCACTCCGCTGGGGCTCTGGTACGACTGCGGCCGCGGCTTGCTCCAGGCGAGCGGCGGCGGGCGGGGGGTCGCTCGCCGCCTCCA
>JAWWEY010000013.1:725346-738545 GCA_035582745.1 Loriotus luctuosus | reverse complement strand
GACAGGGACAGGGACAGGGACAGGGACAGGGATGGGACAGGGACAGGGACAGGGACAGGGACAGGGACAGGGACAGGAGCAGGGACAGGGACAGGGATGGGACAGGGTTTTCCTGCTCCCCCTTTACCTCCCCAGCACTCAGCCGCCATCCCCGGCGGCTCTGGCCCCCCGTTCCCTCCTGGAAAGCCTGCACAGACACAGCCGTGCAGGAACGGGCTGTGCCCCACATCGCTGCCTCCAGCACAAGCCGTGGCTGCTCCGGGACGCTCCTGGCCCTCCCTCCTCCGGGGCTGCTGCAGCAGCCTCGGCAGAGGGCTTTCACCATGAGTGCTGTGCAGTGACAGCTCAGGGACAATTCTTACGGAGCAGCCTGTCTTGGGAAAAGAAGTTAAGAAGCAAACCAGTGAAAGGCAGTTTGGATGAACCACTGGAGAGCAGTATCCTGAGATTTACATTTCAGACTCCACTTAAGGCATAATTCCTGTGATATTCACTGCAGTATTTCAGCTGTGATGAACACATGTGGCATTAATAAGAAACACAACAGACTGTAACAAGAGTCCCACTGCTGTCAGTGCAGCTCAGGAGAGTAAATAGAAAACAGTTATTTGTAGAAACACTAAATCATAAGGGGAGTATTCAAGAGCCTGTGACAAAGAAAGCTGCACAGTTTATTACTGGACTTGGAGTTTATATGAAGCCTCAGGCAAAGATAAATAAACCTGCAGGCTGGGAGCTGGGGCTGTGTCCAGGAGGGTGGGAGAGCTGCTGGGGAAGCCGTGGGCTGGAGCTGGGGCCAGCACAGGCCCAGCACGAACCCGAGCTCCTGCTCAGGCTCCTGCTCGTGGGGGACACCACACACAGGTAACACACCACACACTCTTTGTTGTACCAAAAAGCACCAATCCAGCCCTTTGACAGGAACTGGACCCACAGTTCAGCAGCAGCAGAGTTTCAGAGCAGGTGTGAGATGGAAGAAAGGCTCAGAGACGCGTTTGTGAGGAGAACAGAGGAGCTGCCTTCCATAGGGAGGCATGGATGTACACATTGGAACTGACATCCTTTTTCCAAATTTGCAGTACTGATCAAAGGGTTGGCATGGAAAAACGTCCCAGAATTTTTTCTCCCCTGTAAATTAGTAAGCTTCCCTCATTCAGTTGTACTTGATTGTTTGTGGGAAATGCCCTTTATAGCAAATAGGAAGAACACTGAATAAAATTATCAGAATAACACTGTCTGTCAACTCTTGCCTTTCCCAAGGCTGTCAAAAATGAAAGTGTTTAGCATATATAGATCACTGGAGCATATTAAAACTGTGAATTTTGGTTTATCTACAGACTATCTCTTTAAAGAGGCAGCTGAGAGCCCCTGCAATTTGAATAAAGCCTCCAGGAGCATATTGCAACAAATCTCTACACCACCCTTTGGAATTCAATCTGTTCCAAGTCAGGTCGCAAAAGAACCTTCTTATTTTCCTTGTGCCTAGAGAGAGTTCAGCACAGGGCCAAAGGAGAAATGGTTAGAAATATTAAAAAGGGAGAGGAAATAAAAAAAAAATCTCAGGAGAGCAGATCCTAGAAATACTGAAGTTTAAAGGCTGAGAACTGGCAGACATCCAAGTAACATAGTGGAGAGACAGTGGGGATTGCAAGGAATTGGCAGGCAGACAGCATGGGAGATGCCAAACGAGAGCTCACAAAGAGTGAAATGAATCAGAACCTAGAGAAGGAGATGTGAGAAAGAAAACTCAGCACAAGGGAGAAGGAGGGAAAGGAGACACGATCCAGGATTTGCAGCTTTACATTTTGGACAGAAATAACTGAAAAACCCCAGATTGAGGGTTCTGGCAGAGAAAGGTAACAGCCCGGGGTGATGGGGCACACAGAGAGAAGCAGTTGCAGGGAACCAGGATAAAGCAAGAGAAGCAATGGAAAGGAAGCCCGGGATCCCTGGTGGGCAGGGGAGGAGCAGGTTTCTGTGAGCACTTCTCTCCTTATCTCCAGGCTCTGCTATGCAAAGCGATGCTGCTGGAGGGAGGGAGGAGCAGATTTAACAGGAATGCATTCCTTTGGAAATTCTGTTGGCTTCACTGGGGATTTCAGAAAAACCTGCAAGTTTAGACTCCATATGAAAGTTGTGCTGGACATGACTCCCAGCCAGTCACAGCTTTATTTCTGTCTCTACCTGCTTGCCATGGTTAAGGAACAGAGCCTTGCCTGCAAAGAAAAGGCAGAGTCCTTGTTTCAGGAGAGATTTAACTATGAAAGAATGTGCCACTTGCTTTGCAATCTCTGCAGCATCTGCTCTGGGCACAGAGCGAGCACATGGGTGCTCTGTGCTGCGGCTCACCCGGAATCCTGAGCAAGTTCCAGTGCCCTCACCTCCCTCTTCAGGCTCTGGCCTCTGGTGCCCCATAACCTGAAGTCACTGCACAAGGATACATGCTGAATCCTTACCCTAAAATAATTAGGGCATTCTCTTTATTATTTGTGCTCCCTAATTTTGATTACACAGGTAACACAGGGGGCTGCAGTCAGACCCAGCAGCACTGCACACGGAGGCACACTCACACATCCAACACAAACCACTCAGTTCTAACCCCAGCAACTTCAGTACCTTCTTCCTTCCCTCCCATTTTCCCATTTGGTACAAAGGTGTTGTTTTACCATCAACATCTTACATACAAGTGCACTTAAATCCCTCTCTGAGCAGCACCTGGGGTAGGTAAGAGTGAGTGTGTGGGCGTGGAGGAGGCAGGGGGGCTGCTCTGGGCTCCCAAAGCTTGCTGAGCTCACAGCTCAGTGGGACAGGGAAGAGAAGGCAGACCCAGTGGGTGGGTGTCAGACTGCTCAGACCTGTCAGAGATAAGGCCTTAACACCTGGGAGCTGCTGAGGCCAAAGAGCTCTGCACACAGGAGAGCACACGGGTTTCATCGGTGCATTTACCTGAGCCTCAGGACACTCAGGCTGGCAGCGCTGGCATCCAAAGCCTTGGGGTACCAGCACATCTGCAAGCACAGCAAGCACCTGCTGTCCCCTTTCTCCAGGTGGGACAGCAGCTCTGTGCCCACCTGAGCACACTCAGAGCATCCATGGGGACAGGGAACCCAAGGCTCTTCCAGAGCAGCCACCAGCTGCTATGGGTGCTGCTGCTCCCCTTTCATACATCACATAATGAATTCGCTGTACCAAAATCATGACAATAAAGGAAATTTTTGAAGAACATTTTTATAATTTTGATATTTCATGGGAACAAACTCCTATGCTTTTGTGACTTTTTTGGGTTTTTTAAAGAAAATTTGAAGTGATTTAGAATTGTTACTGTGTTTTAGAACACTTTGGACTGCAGCAAGCTGCCCACAGGGATGTTGTAAGGAACAACCAGTATCATATGTCTTACATTCACTGTGCGGAGCAACCAGCCCAAAGGTAACTCATCATCTGGCCACATCCTGAGAGCTAAAACCCAGGGGGAGCACATTGGTGTCCTGTTTGTAACTGGGGCTTCTTCACCCTCCTGAACCAGGTCCTGAACCAGGACCTGTCCAGGCTAAAACTGGTCAAGTGAGGGATCCCCCAGCCTAGGTTCTGTCAGGTCCAGAACCATTTCCCCAGTTGCACAGTTTTGTTAAGAGCTGCACAGAGCACTGCCATGGAACTTGCCCAAAACCCAAACCAAAGTGACTGCGCCACACAACAGGCTGGTGAGCTGAGATGGATTTGGGACATCAGCACCAAACACCTCAGGGGCAGGGAAGCACAGGGCCCTCAAATCACAATCACAGCTTTAGGAAAGGCAAACCCCCTGGGATTTATTGCTTTTGGTGAAAACTAAATAAAGGCAGCTTTCTTAAAAGAACAGAAAGCTCATGGCAGAGTGTGGCCTCACATGTTTATCCCATGTCTCCAGAAGTACTTGGAGCACTTGCCATGTGGAAAAGCAAGCCAATCAGCTATTTTTAGACTCACTTGATTCAGCACATGGACTGAATTCTGTTAGAAATAACAACCTTCTCATGTAGTTATTGCAAGTGCCACTAGACAGAGCTGTTCATCTGATTTCTAACCTCAGAAATATTTATGAGTGCAATGATGTACTAGAAATCCAAGAGGAGTTTGTGTTACAGACTCCTTCAGAGAAGTGGCACACGCCTGTAAGAACTGCCTGGCGTGTGCAGCCAGCGTGTAGCCTTGGCACACACTATAAATAATCTCCTCTCTGGAACTGAGAGCTGCATCTGCCCCTTATGAATTCTCTGGTCACTCACCAAGAGTGAGTGATACAGCGATGACAGAAAAAAAAAAAAATCTGCTTTTTCTTGGTTAAACTACAGTGCATGTGTTGAACTTGAAAATGAAGAACACACCTGGAGATCTAAAAGTGCTGTGACAAGTCCCTGGCTGTGGAGCAACTGTCAAAGACATTTTACCAGAATTTGGGAAAGGCTCAAAAACGGTGTCTTTGGAAAACAGAGAGGTTTCCATTCCAGGTAGGGAACACGCATTCAGACACTCCTTAAGGGAGCACCAGTGGACTGGACTCAAGGGTTGGAGCAATGCAGACTGTTCAAACCCAACATTGCAGGTAATGACTAGGTGATGCCTGATGGTGGCCGGTGCAGGATTGCCCAGTCCCTCCCACCAGGTAATGCAGAAATCACCCAGAAACTTAAATGCTTGGAGCCGAGCTGGTCGGTAGAATCTAATTATCTGCCCTTTTCTGATAAATTTAGGGTAAACTACATTTTCTTTAAAGAAAAGCAAGCTGTCGTTTCGGGAGGAAGCAGAGGGAGATCAGCATTAACACTGGTTCTCCCGGGTTCACACCCTGATTTGCATCACATCAACCCGGAGCAGGAATTTCTGGAATTTCTGCAGCAGTGGCTGCAGCCTTGATTTCCCCTTGTGACTGGAGTTCAGCAGCTGTGCAGCCCGAGCCAGCTGCAGGCCGTGGCACAGAGCAGGGCTGCGGGAGCCCTTTCGAAGGTGTCAAATTATTTATAGCGCGTGCCAAAGGTTTCGTGTGCCTGCTGCTCCGGGCTGGCGTTCGGGTGCCATTCCTGTGCCAGGCAGCGCAGGGCACGGCCCCTGCCTGCCAGGGACCCTCCAAGGATGTGCACAGGCCACAGCAGGGCTGAAGCTGCCCACGTATCACACCCCAGGCCCTGAGTCAATGTCTTTGTTGCTCAAGAACATGCCTGCGGCTGCTTTTCCTCCCCTCCTCAGCTCTGACCTTGGCAGTCTGTCCTGCCAGCCCTCGCCCTGGTCCCACACTGGTGTTTCCCGCAGTGAGCTGCTCTCCCCAGCCCCCTCCTGTCAACCTGCATCATGCTCAGCACTAACTGGAGGGGAGATAAAGCCCCCAGGCTGCCTTGGGCTTCCTGCACAGCAAGGCCGGAGGCGGATACACGTTTGGTTTTGCCCTGTCAGCACCACCCCTGCCCAAAGCCGGCTCCGAGGGAGGAGCGGGGCTGAGCTGCACCTCCTGCCCTGGGAAAATGCCGGGGTACGGCCCGGCCAGCAGCACGTTAAACCGGGCTCATTAGTCATTGCAATTTCCAGTGCTAATTATTGCTGTAAAGCTTCTGAACTCAGTGGCATTGCTTGTACCTATGGCCTCCTCACTTCTTGCTGAATTTTGAAAGAATTCAGGGGTTGGTCATATCCACGTGGAGATAAGAAAAAGGCAACTCTGATCCCTTTGTCAGTTCCTCTGATGATCTCTGGACACTGGCAAAGGACTAGTCGGGTTTTGAAGATGTGTAAGGCAGCAAGCAGCATCAGCAGGTGCGCAGGAAACACTGCAAGGAAGATTCAGACGCGGATACACAGTCCGGAGGTTGAGTGCCATGCTCTGCTCTGGAGGTTGCAGAGGTTGGACGGGGGCAGCCTGGCGAGGTCAGTGGTGTTCTGGGGACACCCCCTCGCTTTGGCCAAGGAGCTGGAGGTCACCCACCCTTAGGTCAGACCGTGACCCTTCTCTCTGCAGAGCCGGCCCGAGCTGAGCCGCGTTAAACCGGTGAAGGTGCATTTCCCGGGGATCTGTTTCTCCATCCCACCACAAAGTGGCACTGCAGCAATTGCCATCCATTCCTGAGGAAGAGCTGGTGACACTCCCTTGCACTTGCCTGAACCATTTCGACGGGAATTTTCCTGCCTCATTTCCATGGCAGAAACCTCGTGCGTAGTTTCTGCTTAGTTCTTCTACCAACTTCTGCCTAAACTGAACTAACAAAAAGCAAAATGATCCATTTGCTTTAGCAGAAACACAGAGTATCAGAGACACCAGCTGAAGGGAAACAGCTCAGGGAGAAAACCAAGAACAGAGAGTCTTTCAAAATCTCAAGCACTTTCTTCCTATGAAGACTGAATGGTTTGGGCCCATAGAAACTCTTGGAAAGATCTCCATTAATGTTACTGTGATAAAGCTGTATATAACGACATATATTTTATTTCTATAATGATACCTTTGTCCTCATTCCTCTCCAGTTTCAAGGCTATGATCGAGCTGTCTCTGGCCAGCAGTCCCAGGTTTCTGGCAGTTTGGAGCCAATGGACCATCCCTGGGGGATTTTCCCCCTGGCAGCTATCCTCACAGAGGCCAGCTCCCCGCCTGCCCGCAGACACGCTGTGTTGCCCCAGCAAGGATTATCTTTTTGGCTTGGCTCACACACTGTTCTGCTGCCTTCCTTACTGTGGGGAGCTGGAGATAGAGCTGGCTCTGGCAGTCCTGCTGGGGCAGCTGGCAAGCCTCCTTCCCTGCCAGGCTGCAGTTATCGTCTCCCTCTCACGGCAGGACTGGTTGGGGATGATTTGTTGTCGCTGAAGTGCTGCTGCTCTCAGCAGCTGCCAGCCCTGTCTGGCCACTGGAGCCAGCTCCCCTCGAGGGGTGGTGCCGTCAGGGCTTGGCCTGGGGACTCTGAGTAAAATAGACTCCATGCTGCACCATGCACTGTAGAAAAACTTGTCTGACTCGACACATGACATGGCCTTGCTTGGGTAGTAATTTTACTTAAGTAGTAATCTCAACAGAAAAATCAAGTAATTGATGAGCAAAATAGATCTGTTTCTTGGCAGGTGTTTGGAATGTCTCATTTTTAACTACCAATCTTTGCCTCCCAAACAGGGAAGATATTCCATGGTTCTGTGGCTCTATGTCCTCTGAAATTCTTGCAGTTGGAAGTGCAATAAAATGCAAAGAGCTTTAGGAACTGAATGGGATCCACTGGTGCTGGGGAAGAGGAGCTGGGAATAGCACCCATGGGAACAGAGCCCTCTCCACCAGCAGCTGGGTCTGGCATGACCTGCCCAGGGCTGGGTGTCCTGTGGGACATGCACAAGAAGAGATGATTCCTGTTCCACCTTCCCTTGCCAGCCTGGAGATGAGCTCTTTGAAACTTAGGCTGACTCAGATCTGTCTGGGGTGGGCTGTGTCCTCCCTTGGCAGCAGAGGGGAGATGGGAGCAGACATTGAACAGCCAGGGAAGAGGTGCCAGAGCAAACACACATCAGTGAACAGTCCCTGTCCCCCAGTGCCACGTGTCAGAGGCTGGACACTGGAATGGCTCAAGGCCTGACACATTGCATTCACAAGGCTCTTTGGTGATGCTGTGAAGAGCAAGGGATGTTGGGGCCCTTCTCTTGGGGCACCTCAAGGGCAGTTCTGTCTGTGACAGTCCAGCAGCCAAGGTGCTGTCAGACCAGTGCAGCAGGGAAAACTTCCAGACACTCTCTGCAAGCGGAGGCAGCAAGGGCAGAGCCCCAGGGAGGTCAGGAAAGAGAAAGGGAAGAGGAGCTCTGGGGAAGCTCTGAGCTGACATCAAAAGCTGCTGTCATTCACTATGCTTCAAAGCTATTGGTGTCCACTTAGTTTTTAATTGGAATGAAAAAAGCAATGTTATTTTTGCTTGCTATTGCTTTGTTACACTTGCCATCTAACTTGATTCATGGTAATCCTCTTACCACAGCCATCTGCCAATTTGGAGCCAATTACTCAGACGTGCTGAGCCCCTCTGGTTGCACCAGAATGTTAATCTGAAGCAGCTCACCTGCTTCCCATGCATCCCTTACTGGTCACTGCTGATCAGTTCCCAACATGGACCAAAACTGGACAAGGCTTTGCTTTTCACATATCAAGAATGTTTTATCCTTCCATTCTCAGTGATTAAGCAGATCTTGGCATATATTATTCTGATTTTTCAGCTGAGGTTGAATGTATTTTTAGATACAACGTATTCTACATTTCTGTAATTGTGCACCCTTTTTCTTTGTTTTCTCCATATCATTGCAGAGAAAAATGGATTTCCAAAGCTTTGGAGACAAAAATGAATAGTGCTATGGATGTTTAAACTCAGTTTACTGTCCAGGCAGTTAATGAACATGCAGATCCACTCCTAAAGTTCAGGACCAGCTGTGTCTCCCTCATTTGGAGAGACAGGATAGACTTTCATACCTAGAGGAGTGAGAAAGGGTTTTTGTCACCAGCAGTTGAAGACAGTTGGGAATTGAGCCTTCTAAAGAAAACAAGGAGTTTCTCATGTCAAAACACAGCTCAGACTTTGCTGCTGCTGAAGCCAGTGGATTCCACATGAAGGGGCCTTCAGAGCTGGAGTGGTGAGGGCTGTCCTGTGCAGCAGGGAGCCAAGAGCAGGGCTGACGTCTGGGGCTGAGCTGGGAGGGGCCAGCAAACTCATATTGGAATGTCTGTCTGCATTCCTGCAGAACCAGAACACAAGGACAGCTGTGGTCCAGGGACTCAGGAGGAGCACACATCCACCTCTCTCAGTTTAGCTTTTGCACTGGAACTGTTTTGGTACAGGGTGCTGCAAAATGGACTGGCTTAGTCCTCAGGCACCACTGAAACTCCAGGGACAGTGGAATAAACCCTTCCCCAGCTATGTTCCCAGTCCAGCCTGCACAAAGGAGTGCTTGGCATCCAAAGGGAGCAGGCAGATCTGGCCCAGCGTGTAGGTAAACTGGAGTCATTGGTGATGTCTTTGGGTGTTGTTCCAATGGCAAGTGATTTCTGTTCCAAGCACTTTCCAGAGATGATGCCTGAGACAGGGGGGTGGGACTAATCCTGAGCAGCCTCCCACCAGCTTTGGCCAGGGAGTTCTATTCCCAAAAGCATTCCTCCCCTAATGAAGCCATTGCTACCCTGAGCAAATTGAATGGAGCAGGCAGGAGCACCCAGGAGGCTGAGCAGGAGCTGCTGCCCAGCTTTAATTCAGGAGGGGATTACTGACACACCAGGCCTGCCTAAATGGTTTAACAGGCCTAAGGCCACACCACCCTCCTGCTCCTTGGAACGCTCTGAGCCCTACACAGCTGCACGTTGTGGGACTGCCAGGGTCAGAGGGGAGGAAAGGAAACAGCACGTGTTTTCCAGCTGGAATGTTTAATGCTCTTTGTCTTCCTCTGAGACACACGCAGGTTAACTTTAGCTGACTTCATCTCTCATGCAAATACTGCTCCAGATAATATGGAGCCATTGCATTTACCCTGCCATGAGCCTAAACAAGAGAACAGTCTTAAAATCCCATGTCTGTACGCCTGCAATTGGGACTTAAACATGTTAACTCTAAATACAGAAGCAAGGCACAAAGTTTGAGCCTGCTGCTGTAGTCTAATGATAGCCTTCCCTAGAGAAGCCTCCCAGAGCCTCGAGGGGCGGCACCTCAGGGAGCAGCTGGCCCAGGTCAGGCTGCCTGTGACCTGCTGCTCATGAAGCTACTCAGAATGAGCTGGCTGCAAAGCCAGGTGCCACATGTAGACAGTGTGGTAACCACGTAGCATGCAATTAAGAATTGAACAGACACAGAAAGTTCATGTCCTCATGAGTTTCCAGAGGCTTCCCGTGCATTGAAGAGGAAACAGAGTGGACCTTACAGCCATTCTGCCCCCTCTTTGGTGGAGCTGTGCTCTGGATATGGTGGTTCCTGTGCACTAGGGAACAACCAGTGCTCTGAGAACCTGCTCTGTGTTCCTCAGGCTTGCATAACCCATGTACCTAAACTTTAAATGAGCCTTTCTGCTTGGGAAAGGGAAAGGAAAAACTCTACTTCTCATCAAATTAACAATAATCTCCAAATCCAAATTGCGAATGAAATATTTTGGAATGACTCTTCAGTGGTGATTGAATGTCCCAGCAGAGTGAGGTATTCAGTTTGCTGATCAGAGGCTTTATCATAACAATATCTGGAACAACAATTGCTGTCATGTTGGTCATAAAGAAACACTGAACACAGGAAGAAAAGCCCAGTGAATTTCTAGAAGACTAGACCATCTGACTTTTCATTTCTGCACCTATAACATCCCCAGGCAACCTGGATTTTGCAAGTAGCTCATCTTACCAGAGAAACAGCCTGCCACCATGAAATGCACTGTTCATTAAATGTCTTCATAAGTGTTCAGTGAAATCAAAGACACAATTCCCACTGACTTCAGTGGACAGGATCATGCTCCACAGCCTGATCCAAAGACAACAAAAGCCAAGAGAAGGTATTTATTGATTTCAACAGACTTCAGGTTGGGTCAGGATCTCAACCATTCATCACTGTACATAAGGGAGTTCTGCTATTAAAATGGAAATGAAATATCTTCCCTCTGTATTATCAGGGGGAGGTCATGGCATAATTGATGAAAAGACAAGTCAGAAAAATTCTGTTGTCTTTCAGTGAGGAGGAATGTTGTCTTGGAAACCAAAACTCCAACATGAAACACCCATGAGCAAAGCACTTGAAAAAAAACTCAATACTAATCATATGCTAAAGAGAAACAGCAATAAAGACAAACTCCCTCCTTGCTGACTCATATAGGAAGCTGTGGTGAGGATGCCACAGTATTATTTATTTCATGCTTAACTGCCACCTGAAATGTTGTCACCTAAATGAGCATCTTCTAGGCAACTGACTGTCTCTGCACTCAAGTGCTTTGTTGGAGGAATGGCTGAAGAAATAATTCCAGAACCAGAGTGACAGTGTGAAAGAAACTACAATAGGAAGAATGAAGAGCTAGGTAATGAGCAGGAATGTGGGGCTACATCACAGCACTTCACTTTTTCTTACATTGTATCTTCTATCATATTTTATCAAATATAGTACAAATTTTAACTTATCCTACAGTTTTTCATAAAGGACCAGTATAATGTAGTATGGACTCTGTGTCTAACTGAGTCACAAAGGGGAGGGGCTCTCAAGTCTGCAGCGTTTGCCCCTGGATAATACTGTTGTGTTTGCAGCTCCATCTCCACCACTCCCCAGTCACTTATGTCCAGGGGACTGGGGCAGCAAATCATGGAGGTTTTAAAAGGAACTGGCACAGAAAACAGATTTCTTACCAAAACTATTTGGTACAGTGAACTTGTGCTATCTAATTGCTGTGTAGGTAAACCCTGCAAATGCACTGTGAAATGTGGGGTAGGACTGTGAGAGGCAAACCCTGTGCTGCTGTCACTGTGCCAGGCTCAGCCTGTCTCATTTTGGGGTATTCACATTCTAACTCTGCCCAAATGCACCTGCAGATCCATCACACCAAAAACCCATGTTCTGATCCATGGCCAGGGGACACAGCTCTCCACAAAAACCTGCACTCCATGCCATCTTCACATGGGGACACATTGACAGAGGCAGCAAAGCTGCTGCTGAAGCTGCTCTGCCTGACCAGGACAGACCACAGACAAGAGCTCGCAGCTAATGGAAAAGTTCATTAGCAACAGGAACTGGGGTAGATTAATTTCTTCATAACACTGATTGACTTGGACAGCACATTTCACTAACATTTATGCTGCAGGGAAACATAATTATGATTTCCCTGAGTGACAGGAGAAGATGACACAAAACATGTAATCAAATTTTGAAAGGGCAAATTAATCCTGTAATTGTTTGATAATTCCTTGCCAGTGTTATTTGAGCTGTTTGATATATCCAATGAAGTAAAGATCGGAAGTTGCATCAATAAACACCATTCACAGGGCATTCTTTCATTCCATATATCACTGTTTCCACTGCTTGCAAATGATAACCTGGAGCTGTAGATGGCTGGCTCTGAGTGTCCCCGCCGTGAACTTGGCCTGGGTTTGCTGCCATGGAAATAGTCACCTGCCAGACACTGTCTCCGATGCCCCAGGGCAGCCTTCTGACATGCTCTGCGCTACCAAAGCTTTTACTCCACCACAGCCTTTGTGTGTTTGGCTCTGACATTGATTAAAGGCACAACTTTGTCACAGCTCGGCGGCTGAAGGGACTCCTGATTCTTAGAGCTAAAGGTATTTTCCACCAAGTGGCTCAAAGGAGGATGTGACTGAGTGGCAGAGGTTCAGACACGTGTGTCCTCTCAAGGTGCAGACAGACGTGTCTCCTCACTGCTTTGATTTGTAAAAAAAGCATTTGTGACTACAGGAGAGGGATGAAGAGAAACCTAAATGCAGGTAGGATTTAATGAGCTTTGAGGGCACAAACCAGCACATGGTTCTCACTGTGCACCGGGGAAGGATGGCTGCAGAGAGAGCTTTCTGCCACAACCCCTGTGCTACACACATCAAACTCAGTCCACAGCATCACCAAAGAGGAGATGAGAGACACCGGCCAGGACAAACCCCGTGGACTGTTTGTTATGGCCTGAGCTGCACACAACAGTGGTTCTCATTTGGCTGTCGTTCAGTATTAATGCAAAATGAGAATTTGTTAAAGACAACTATAGAATAATTGATCAGGTTAATGTCTCCAAGGGCAATTCATGCCTGATGGCAGCTGTCGGGTCAGGCTGGCCGCAGCTGAGGCAGAACAAAGCCAGCGGAGATGCCCGGAGGAGGCGGCCGCGGCTGAGGACGCCCTTTGTGCCGGCTCTGCCCACTTGCTCCCGGATGCGGGGCCACAGCCGGGCCCTGGGGAGCCGGAGGAGCCGGGCAGGAGCGGCCCCTTCCCCGCCTCGCAGATGGCGCAGCGCCCCGCGGCTCGGCCTCCCCTCCTGGGGGCTGCTCACAGAGTCCCAGCGCCTCCCAGGATCGCTGGAACCTGCACACACCTGCACGGCACTGCTGAGCCCTGGCCATGCACACACCTTGGCCATGCACACATCTGTATGGCACTGCTGAGCCCTGGCCATGCACACACCTGCACGGCACTGCTGAGCCCTGGCCATGCACACACCTTGGCCATGCACACACCTGCACAGCACTGCTGAGCCCTGGCCATGCACAC